>CAEGAF010120616.1:0-15216 GCA_903067075.1 Micropoecilia bifurca
ATTATTATTATTATTATTATTATTATTATTATTATTATTATTATTATTATTATTATTATTATTATTATTATTGGTGGAGGATTTTCCCCTGTGCTCAGCAATTTTCCAACCCATCAGCTTATGGGATGTAAATGTATAGGTTGTAATTATTATATCTACAGGAATTAGCATTTTTTTATTATTATTGTTATTATTTTATGAAAGTTGTGTTCAAAAATCCTCCCTGCTTTATTGGATTATTAGTAAACAGAAAACACCTCTGGCTTGTGTTTTGTTGCCTCACAACCTATAATTAATTGTTATATTTTTCAGCCACTAAAAGCAAAATGGAGCTGTTTTACCTGCCAATAAGAAGAGTGCACTTTGGTTGTAAGGTTACCATGGTAACAGAGCAATAGAAGCAACTTCAGAGGAGGTGGAATAAGGAAAGGGTATGTGTTCCTAATGCTACACCAGTGAACGAGCCTAAAGGGGTAAATAGTTACAACTGAGCCTGCATGTGACGTCCCGTTAAAAACTAAAAGGGAAAGATAAGAAAATGCTATGGCACAAAAATGGGAAATAAATCAGGTGCATTTTGCATAAGAATTGTTCGGAATCTTGCAGTTTTTGAGTGGTCACCAAACTGCTCTGCATGCCAACGTATTAGAATGAAATCAGAGGCCATCTGTCAGAAGCTAAAACCCAAAATGGGTTATGAAGAGCACAATGATCTCCAACAACTTAGCAAATATGTAACAGAATGACTGAAAAACAGAAGTGTGATTGAAAGACAACAGTGAAAACTGTACACAATCCTCAGAGCTGCAGTTTCCAAGCTTCTGCCTCACAGAACATCCCTGCCCCATGCAGAACTACCCCACTCATCTCCTTCAGACTAGCCAGCAGCAATTAGCAAACACCAGGTAGAACTGCATGTTGGCTGAGCTCAGTATAGGAGCTACTTAAAAGATTTTTAAAAGGTTAATAGAAGAGCCATGTTGGGATGACTTCCTGAAGGTGGAGTTTCAGAAAGAGCAGGATTTTTTAAAGAGACAGAGGTCCAATTGCAAATCATTCAATTGCATAATTACATTTCATTCAAGTCATATTTTATAGATTTATTTCTATAACAACTGAAGGTAATGTAGTTACTTGGCTGTGCTATGAAATGTGGCTGGAAAACACATAATACTGCCACACATAAGACATAAGTCTTCTCAATAAGACTGCCCTGTTTCTGTCTCAGAACCAAACTCAAACTCAAACCTGCAGCCATCAAGCAGGCAAAGACAATGTAAGAGTTGATGTTACATCTGATGAAACCATGGGATGTTTGGGGCAATATCTTTAGGTCAGACAAGACCAAAGTAGAGCACCATGTCTGGACCAGCAGCACAGACAACTCAGCCACCTGTCAGGGTCGTGGCGAAGTGCTGAGGCTCTTGGCTTCCCTGCTGGTACTGGGTTGATCATGAACGGCATTAAATAACAATCTATAATACAGTCACATTTAAGGTAGTCATACATCCAGTTCATGCCAGTTCAGCACAGAAACACACCAGGAATGCAAACATGCACATAAGGGCTTCACAATATTTCCCAAATATAGTGTTTCTTGCAATATCTACACAAAATCAATGTTGTAATAAACTGCTTGAACCGCAGCAAATGTTGTAATAAACCATGCTTCCAAGTTGGTTCCTTTCCAAAACATTCATGCAGTTCACTGTTGTTACGATGAAAATAATGATTTACATTTTTTTTTATTATCACTTATCAGGATAAATTACTATGGGATTAACATGTGGCTAACATTTTCACCCCAGGATGTGTTTGCTGCTCTGCTGCGCAGCTTGTCACTTTCTGAGCCATCGTACATGGAGGAACCTTATCTGGAAATTCCCTCTAAATGTAAATCTTCTACAAAAACACGTCTTCATCAGCTGTTCTTTGCAGAAAAATAACATATCTGTACATGTTGTGGCATCTATTATCAAACTAAGTCGTGTGATGGAGTCTTTGGAGACCAAATACATTCCCAGATCTTTTTCCACAAGAAAAGTGTGAATGTGGAGAGCTGTATCTCTGCCACATTGTGTTGAAATGCTCTGAGGCTGACTGCAGGGGGAAACAAAGATCCTTGTGAACTCACCAGTGGTTGTTCCGCTGCCTTGGTTCTGTTTATTCTCCTGTGTTTCTACACTTTAACTCTGACTACTGATAAGTGTGTTTTGTTGGAATGGCAATTTGGGGTTTGTTTTGCTCATAGTTTGATCACAGAGTTTAACATGTCAATTAAAAAAAGAAAAAGAAAATCATAGTTTTACTTTGGAATTGTGCCGTTTTTCTTGAGAGACAATCTTGACCTACTTTGGTTATTAATGCAAATTCAAGCAGGCCAGTCATTAGAAACTGTTCCCTGTGTTCCCATCTGCAGCAAATTGTTATAGTTAGAGCATTTTCAACAGAACGGAAATGGTTTGATAAATTTTACCACACTCCATACTTTGACTCAGCCAGCCCTGACCAAAATACAAAATAGTATAACTGACAAGAAAGACCTCATTGATTTACTGTCACATTTTTCTTTTTTTATTCTTAAAGGAACTTGTGGCCAGTGAAGTGTGGGGGCAGTTCAATATGCTGCATGGGGGAACACAGAGCAAAGGTCATCTCAGCCATTCACTGATCACAGTTATGCTTATGTTTGTTGCTTTGGAAATCACTTTCTGTGAACTCAGGTGTCTGTGTTTATGGTCAGGTGACCCGAAAACTGGGTGAAACCAGCATCTGGATTTGGATACACAGAATAAATGTTTGATGAACTTTGACAATGACATTGCTGTTTTTTTTTGTTGAGAACAAAATAAGAAAAGAAATGCCACATAAGCTCAGTTAAGGCTAAAATGTTCAATATTTCACTCATTGTCTGAGTGAAATAAAAACTTTGCTTATACAAACTTACCACCTGTCAGCAACTGTTTATTTTCAGCTGGAGCCTTAACAGGAAATCTAGTTTTAGATGTTTCACCCACTTCCATGATTTCAGTAAAAGGGAACTTTAATGTTGCAACTTTGAGGTCTTTAGAAAAAAATAGCTCAAAGTCTAGTTTCACTTACTTCACGGACCTCGACCTGTGAAGCTGGAACCTGTCCCTCTAAGGTCAGAGTTTTTTCTTGTTCTAAAGCTTGCCAGAAACGTGTTTCACTTATCCGACATATTTTTCGTTGCTAGGAAAGAACAGTTATACTTTGTGGGGTTTTTATCTGGCAAACAAGAGACTGAAACTTATCTAACAGAAAACGAGCGAGTATATTTTAGATTTTTTTGGAAGAAAGGTTTAATTTATTTCATATTATATGTATACTTTGCAAAAAATGAAACATGACTAAAATGCTCTTTTAAAATTTATTAGAAGTTTCTGTTACTCTTTATTCAGAGTAACTTCCTCCAGATGTAGAAACACTAATTTACAATGTTGTGAATCATTTTTATTTTTCTATTAGCAGCCTTTTGTCACATTTAAATATTTCAGTCAAACAAATGTTGACATAAATCAAAAATAAAATGAGTTTTAAAATGATCAAAACCAACTTAGTGTTGTGTGATAAAGTAACTGCAGAGACAACTGCAATAGGACAGTATTAGTGATAACTAGCAATAAGTCTTTTCCGTCTCTGTTGAGGAACTTTGGTCCAACTTTCTTTGCATAATTATTATAATTCAGCTACAGTGTAAGGTCTTTAAAAAATGAAACACAATGATGTGTAACTTTAAACACATCATTGTGTTTAAAGTTACACAATGATGTCTTTCCTTCATGACATTTTCCTTTTTTCTTAACTAAAGAGCAGACTTCATGTCTCCATTGATTGTGACAAGTTGTTTAGGTCTATAAAACACATTGTGGTACAACCACCAGGTTTGACTACAGTCATTTTTGTACTCTTTGGAAACACTGTGGTAGTTTTTTGTCAGATGTAACCACATCTTCATGAAAATGATCTTTTCATGTAGTCATCAAGATGTCTGTTGTTGGTAGATGAGAGGAAGGCCTTTGTGTTCTTTGCATTCAGAAGTGTTTTGAAATTTGGATGAAAATTCATTTGCATGAAAATTGGAAATTGGAAAAAAAATTCCAATTATTTTTTCTTAAGCCATAAAAAGAGGTAGGTAAAAAAATTGTTAAAAAAATACAATTTTTATTTTTATAGGTGAACAATTGTAATTTTCTCCAAATATAAGGTTGTGATTTGAAAAATACATCAGCAGTATTGTTCTTTAGGGGTTATCTGATGTCACAATATTTTTTTATATCTACAGTAGAAGTAGGGACAGGGTCGGTTGGCTTGCTTTTTTGTCTGTCGGCCATATTGGATTTAACAAAAATAATTTCTTACATTTGCAGCTGATGGCCAGTAGTTGATATGCTTTATGATGCACTTCAGTGGTCTGTGTGCATCTATAAATAAAAATCCACAACAAGCACAAGATTCACTCTTGGAGTAACTTTGGCTGGGAAGGTTCTCCACTGTTCCATGTTTCCTCCATGTGTGGATAATGAGTCACACCGCAGTTCTTTAGAGTCCCAAAGCCTTAGGAATAGCTTTGTTACCCTTTCCAGACTGAGACATCAGAGACTCTTTCTCCTGTCTGTTTCTGAATTTGTTTAGACCAGGGTATGATGCGCTGCTTTAAGATTTTTTTTAACCCACTTCAATGTTATCAGACAAGTTCTGTTTACGGGATTTCTTGGTTTAATGGATCAGGTGATAGTAAGGGGTTTTGGTTCAAAACACCTGATTTGAACCAAAAATATGTTGTTTCATAGTTAATCTGTGATGTAATAATGAGATGCAATTTTATTTTCCACATGGGATCAGTTTTGTTTGAATAACTAATTAACAATAATAATAATGTTTGCCCTAATGAATAAAATCCTCTTATGGAACCAGTTTTGGTCATCGTACCTGTCGTATAACTGTGTTTGTTTATCTGAAACGTTTAAGTGTGATGCAGAAGGAAATTAGAAGAAATCTTCAAGGGGCAAATAGGTTTTCTCAGTGATTAATATAAATGAGCAAATTCTGATTTGTTTTTCACATTTACATGGAAGTTGTGACTCTTACAAGTCTTCTGAACCCTAAAACTAAGCCTTTCTTTGGTTATGTTTGTGTAATGATCTAGTAACTCAATCGGCATGAAAAGGTAAATTGAAGAAAATGTTGCATTTTCTTCAATTTACAAATTCTGATCAGGCAAATTCATCTCAGAATTATGGACCTTTTTTCTTTTTTTCTTTTTTAAATAAAATAATAAAAGAACAAATATTTTTTTCTATACCAAACTTGCTTTCAAATTCATGCATCTGGACATCATCCAAAAAGTCATCAGATTTCAACGTCCTTTAGCTCTTGCAAGAAATTGATTAAAAATAGGGTTATTTTTAATGTAACACCACATGATTACTTTTATTTTTCCAGATCATGACATCGAACATCACCTGGTTGCAGGCAAACTGCACTGATGCCTGTTTGCATCCCAGTTCCTCCGCAGGTGTAGCCGTGGGCCTTTCACTCCTCTTTATCTTCCTTGCCATCGTGATCGGAGTGCTTATATTCATATACTGGAGGAAAAACAAAACTTTACTGGGGTCAATACAGAGAAGAGACCAGGATAAGGAGGTCGCTGCTGAAAGCCCACAAATTGATGATAACCAGTACACCAGTATGACCAGAGGACAGCCGCAGCCCCAGCCCCAGTCTCCAATCTATGAAAACCTGGGAGACAAGAAGGCTCCATTCAACAGGCCTGATCCAAAGCAGAGCAGGTAGACTATGTTGTGCTTCCTGAAAGATACTGAGAAGTGTGTGTGTGAACCAGTTATGTGACTTTTGAAACTGTCAAATTAGACTCGCAGCAGAACAGAACCAAACAAAGTAATGCTATTTGAGTGCGTGTGTGTGTGTGTGTGTGTGTGTGTGTGTGTGTGTGTGCGTGTGTGTGTGTGTGTGTGTGTGTGTGTGTGCGTGAGTGTAGGTGTGTGTGTGTGAGGCTGTGTGTGTTTGCTTGAAGGTAGGGGCATGGGGTTAATTTCCTTACTTTGAATAGAACAATCTTTATGCAATACATGCAGAAAACTACCTACCTTCCCACAAGTATCGGCTCTTAGCTTGATGTATTTCAAAGATAACTTCTCAGTTATTTAGCTGTGGCAGCTGATTGGCCAGTCCTGGAGTTTTTTCCTCCAATGACAGACAAGAAAATCCACCCATTTTGTGATGTAATGGTGCTTGTACGTTTTTGTGATTAGTTCAACTCTGTTTCTCCAAAGGTTGCCTGCTCAGAGTGAAGAGGACGTGTACATTCAGTGTGAAGAGATAGATGACGGAATATACAGCAATGACCCAGAGTTTAACCCCAAACTGCCTGAGCATCACGATGAGGACGTCTACCTCATGCCTGACTCCTAAAGGCAAGGAGGGTTGTCTGTATCAAGCGCTGCGTATTTGGAGGCGTTTATGAATGAATGAATGAATTTAGTTTCACTATAGTCATGTACACTGAGATTCTAGTCAGAAAGAACTCCTAAGACAGTCTAAGAAATACAATATAAATACAGCATTATAGGAAAATGCTGCTGCATTTGTTGACTGATTGTAAATATAAAAGTTTATGAGCCGCAATTTATCTAGGTCTTTCCATACATTGTGTTACCGCATGTAATCGATAGTTGCAGTAGGAACCAAAAGTTTACATACACTGCATAAAAGTAATGGTCTGTCAAGATATCAAGAAGCGAATTGTGGCTCTCCACAAGTCTGATTCATTGTGGTGACACTTTATTTGAAGGGTTGTGCATAAAACTGCCATGACACTGTCATAAACATGAAGGAGTCTTTATGAATATTTATGACTCTTGCCATGAAGTGTAATTTGGTAAACAATGACACTTTTAATGCAAAGTTGATACTTTTAATGGACTTTTAATACACATTTTAATAGAACTTTGTGTAAAAGGGTCATTATTAACCGAATAATGCAAACTTACACTTTTAATGGACTTTTATTTACCGAATGATACTTCATGACAACAGTTGTAAACATTCATGTTCTTGACTGTTGTTATGACATGTTTACATGTTTATGACAGTGTCATGTCAGTCTTATGCACCCACCACCCCCAGGTTACTCCAGATTCCTCCCACAGTCCAAAAACATGACTGTCAGGTGAATTGGTCTCTCTAAATTCTCCCTAAGTGTGAGTGTGTGTGCGCGCTTGGTTGTTTGTCATTAAGAAGCAAAAATCACCAGATTGCATTTTGCAGACCAAGATATCTTGAGGTCTGATGGAACTTAAACAAATGTGTGTGGATATAGTGACTGATGTTAGACCTGATTTAACCTTCAGAGAGCTGAGGGCAGGATAACAAGTAATGCCTGTACTTTACTCAAATATCCGTTTATTTGTGTTGACATTTATTTTATGGTTGGTCTTCCAAATGCTCTAACTTCATGGCAGCATTGTTTTGTGTATTTTTTTTCTTTCCATGTTGCTTGTAGATGTGCTTAGAGTGAACTCACCCATTAAAACGTATTCAACAATAATTATCATTTTGAGGTATTTGTGTCAGGATTCAGGGTCATTTTGGTTTTTCAATGTGTTTGCTTTCCTGCTTTCTTGTCCTATTATGCTCAACCCCAAGCTGTATCTTTTACTTTGGATCAGTCTATTCTTAGTTGTTGATTTATTTAGGATAAATCTGATGGTTTGGTTAGACTTTACTGGCCATAGTGTAATAAAAGAATAAACAAAGTTATGATTCAACTTACATGCTCTTACATTTGTAGCATCAACCAATGAATTACTATCATTGTAGGTATGCCTTAATCCCTTAAGATTTATATTCTGCCTATTTCTTACACTCTAGTTCATTTTATTAACTTATTTACATTAATCTCACTTATTACTATTATTATTATTGTTATTGATTTAGTGATGGCAACTTACTCTTTTGTGTTGAATTAACTTAAAAGTTACAAGTCTTTAACCTACAGGAACTTTTTATTTTGACGTTACTTGAAACAATTAAGTTCAATGCCGTGTTCATATCCTATGTTAGACGCCATGACACAGGCGTCACCAGGGACACATCCTGTATACTCCAATCAAACAGGTCATCAAGCTCAGTTCTTAATTCAAAGTAGTTTGAATTTTTTTTGTCAAATTAAACCCAGCAGATTGCATCCAGTTATTCACCTGCAGCATTCACTCCTCCTAGACAAACATGAGCCAACAGCAGACAATTGCTTGCATTGTGTTTTTGACTTTACAGCAATCCCTCATACCAAGTGTGCATGTAGCGACGGTGGAGAGAAAAAAGTCCCCTTTAACACGGAGAAAACTCCAGCAGAACCAGAACCAGAATCTGGCTCAGTGCAACTTCCCATCTGCCACAACTGACACAGACTTTCAATGTTAAGGAAAAGTTAAAAGTAAATAACAGGGATTTTATTTAGCGTCATGAAGATTATACATAACATGCAGGAGAAATAGATGAAGTCAAACTCTGTTTATGTTACTATCTATCAACATAATGGTAGCTGGAAACCTTAACATTTACTCAGATGATGCTTGTTAAAAAGAGTTTCAGAAACTATGGGCAAGAGACATTTTACTGTTCTAATTTTTCTTTATGCTATTTCAGTTTCAGTCATACCAGGAAGCAGGATGAGCCTGGTGACTTTTCATGCTGCATATAAAGGAAGTTCTGAATAAATAAGATGCAACAATGCTTAATTGATGAAAAAAATAAAAAGAAGAACTGACCAGTAAGGCACAGAAAAATACAGAACAGACTCTGAGAGTTTCTGTTTTTGCTTTAGCTTTGCTTCTTGATATGCAGAAAAAGTGCATGCATCAGGTTTTACTGTGAGAGCTGCTGCTTACATGCATGTTGTGAAATGTAACCTTTTATCCTCACTTAAATATCATCTTATTTAAATACATGAAATGTACTGTTCCTGTTTTAGGTCAGCTGGTGTTTCTAAATTATTACAAACCTTTTTCCTGTTGTTCTGACCGTTTTTAAGACTTTAAATCAGACTATGCTAAAAATGGTGAGACTGAATCTGTCCTGGTAACAAGCACAAAATCAGGCAATTTTAGTGGTTTTCTAAGTTTAACTGAAACACCTTTCTGATTTCTAAATTCATTGGAATGAAGTACCACTACAATAAATTTTCAACATTTAATCACCGTAACAACAGGGCCAGGTTTTTATTAGTAATTAGTTTTATCTATACATTCGGCCATAACCGACCCTTTGAGGACATTCATGATCCTGATGTGACCCAACACGAAAATGAGCTTGGCCTCGCTGATTTAAGTTAGAATTTTCTGTTGGAAATTCCACTTAAGACTACAACTGGAATGCACCCTAACAATGGCGACCATGATAAAGACTGTGACCTCACCCACTTGAGTAATTTGGGTGATATAACCAACCCAAGAAATTCCAAAATGTGTGGATGCTGAAGAAGTTATCGTTCCAACAAAGGGCAACAGCTGTACATGTCTGGGCAGAGTAGCAAATTAAACTGAGGTCTGATATATTTAGTACCTCCTCATGATTATCTGTTTGTTTATTTAGTTGTTCAAGGTTATAAGGTATCCCTTATCCTTCAGTGCAATGACTTCATGCAGTCACAGGTTGGTGACCCTCACCTGGACTACTCATTAAACGAGGCAGGGTTATTACACTGTAAGCTTTTCACTAAAGTCTGCTACTGTGACTGGCTCATATCAATGTTCCCTCTTTATTGCATTCATCTTTGTTCTCTGGTAACACATATCTCGCCTTGAAATGTGCCTTTGAGATTCCTGGTGGGGATTTCAGTTGTTGCCAAACATTACCTAAGCAGCACAGAAAGGAAATGACCAAAGGAAGATTTTATAATATGCCATAAAAAATATTGTATAGTTTTGTCTCCTGATATGCCAGTTTGGACCAAATTGCCTGGCTGCTTCCGTTTAAATGAATGAATCAAGCCGACGCTTAGCAACGCTTCAAGGCCATCTGAGTGAGTAAGACCTTATCTGGTCTGAAACTCCCAGCCCCTCCCTGAGTTTACTAATCTCAAAAGGTGTATTGTTTTCTTCCCAAAACATGTCAGGATGCTGATTTTTGTTTTAATCCATCAGATTTACATAGTGATAAATTCAAGAAAAACAGTTAAGTTTTATTTTTTAAATTGAAGTTTTATTAATTTTCAATTATAGAAACGCATAAGACAACACTCAGAATATCAAAGTCCTATAAAACAATGCAGCTCAGTGCATCTGGTGTATAAAAATGGGTTAACGGAGTACAACAGTGATATAATACAACAAAAAATAAATAAACAAACATTAAATAAATACATGTTTTGTTTTCATTTATAATGAATAAATGCACTTTTAATCAAGTCAAGTATTTAATTCATGAAATCCACCTTTTTAAAACTAACCTACATCACACAAGATATTCTTCTTGTTTAATTTAATGTCATAATCCCTAGAGGAGCATCCATGGATGGATGGGTGGGTGGATGGAGTCTAAAGGCATTGAAACAGTCTGTTGCATGTTCTGCTCAGGCACAGTGACATTTGGTGACGATGAGGTCGTTGAACAGAGTCAGCTTGAGCTTCCCCCTGCTGTCGTAGTGCATCAGCACCAGGGGCTCGTACGCTGCCGGCACGCAGCAGGGCCGCGGCGTCTCTCCCTTGGTGATCTGGTGCAGGCGGGACTTCACCTGTGTGTGCATGCTGGCCGGCTTGTAGTTGTGGGGGCAGGAGCCGTCACAGAAATGCATGGTGTACTCGGTTGGGGCCACCACCCAGTCCATCCAGCCAATATCTTTGAAGGATACGGAGGCAGACTTCCGGCAGCACCACCCTCGCTCGTCACAGTTGTCTTCCTTGTTTGAACGGCGCCGCCTGCTGCCCCGAGCGACGACGGAGTCCTTTAGGCCCAGTTCCAGAGTCACAGTTGGCTTTAAGTTGGAGGCTTTCCTGCTAAGTGGAGCCATCCCTACATCTACAACCAATACCTGATCATCTGTCCACATCCCTCTGCTTGCCTCAGGGCTGATATCCAGGGTCATTCCTGGGATCCCTGAATTGCTGTCAGTGTAGGTCCACGCAGCAGAGTTTCTTGGCTTCATCCCATTAATTTTGACTTTGATGTATCTTCTAGTTTTGGGGTTGATACCTAAACCAGAACCGGATACTTTCAGTTGTGCTTGTGCCAGATTCAGTTCAGAGTGAATTTTTGAGTTCTTTTGGAAAACAGCTCGATACCAAACAATGTGTCGCTGATCACCCTTCCGTAGAACATGCAAGGGCTCGGCTAAAAAGCAAAAACAAAAGAGGAGTTTAATGAGAAGACAAAATGATGGCATTCTGACAGAGGAATCATAAACTTTTCTAAAATTAAACTCAGAGACATAAGTGGCATCAGTGGAAACGTGTTAAACTTTCACGCTCATGATTTTTAAAAGCTTGGAGGAATGTGTCTACTTTCTTTCACAGATGTTTGTTAGCACCAAAATGTTTCTATTTATCCAGAAATCTGCAAAGACCAACTCCAACATTGACCTTAGAGACAAAAACCCAGACCTTTAAACAATCAGCTTTGCTTGAATGACATTGTAGTTTTTCTAAACCCATTAATCATCTACTTCTTTTCTAATTTAGCTCAAGCTGCTCTCAAGGACCTTTGACATCAGCCCTGTCATGACAATGACTGAGTTAGGTTAAAGTTTATTTGTAATGTCTTGTGTATACCTGGAAAAAGCACAGTGGACGTGTTGGACTGCCAGGTCTCCCTCAATGACTGGCTGGAGTTTCTCCTCATCTCGCTGACTTTTTCCCTGTAGAGCTTGAACATCTTCCTCAGCTCCCTCTGTGAGGCCTTTATGGCAGGGTTTGGCTCTCTGTCCAAACCCAGAGAGCCAAGGATCCCCTTCTTCACCGCCTCCAGAATCAGAGCCCCCCGGTCATCGACATTGCTGGTCTCAAGCAGGCCTTTGGGGGCGACGTCAGGCTGGAGTCCCCCTGAGATGGGGACCAACAGGAGCAGCAAGGTATAGGAGGCAAGCAGAGCAGGAGTGTGTGATGTGAGCATGGTGAGTCTGCTGGCTAGGGTTGATTTATAAGTGCTCCACCACTGTGGAATGGGTTTGTCCATGTTCTGAGAAAAAGATTCTTCACATGCATTATTTATAGTGCTCCAGTGATGCCACGCCCCTAGTTGAATAAGCTGGTCTGTGAATGGCTCAGTGTGAGCCACATGCAGAAATGAGGCAACATTTTGAAGGATTGAGTTATGTGGGATGAGGATCGAGCTGTAAATGTGGAATTCATTTGAATTACATTTTGATCACAGTTCTTAAAGAATACATTTTTTATTTAGGTTTTAGACATTTTATTTTCTGTAGCTCTGCAGGTTTTATGTAACATGTATTTACCTCTCTTTTTTTACTGAAGTGAATTTTAACAGTTCTTTGGGGGGGTTAAAATTTAATTTAGATTCTGATGCATTTGATAATTACAGTAGAATTACTGATAAATTTGGAATTTATCAGAACTCTGTGGGAATCCATGGAGATGGCACTGAGAGAGACAATATTGCTGAATCATCTGATCACAGCACCCAAAAATATTCCAATGTGATCAGCACTGGCACTGACTGGGACAGTTGGGGATTACACCATCGTTCCCAAGGTTACGCAGGTGAACCTGTGGAGAGCCCTGTGAAGTTAAACTTTTCTGTTTACATGAAAACCCGGCCAGTTCGACCAGAGGGCCAGCTGCTGATCCCACAGACAGACTGAGCTGATGTAATCCTCAATCCTGACGAACCAGGTTCAGGTTGTTCAAGGCAGCCGCCGCGTGTTTGAAGAGCCTGACATCAAATATTAAAAACAAATACAAGACAAAGTTGAAAGCTTTTCAACCCAAAGAGAAAATAACGGATCAGAAAAAAAAGTCAGAGCCTCAATTACAAACATTTTATTAAGCAATATCTGAAAGGGTATGTTTGGTGCTTTGGCACCATTTTTTACATCATCACAGCTGACTTATGATTATCCTCAAAGATGAATTGAAGAAATATTTTTATACAAATTAAACCATGTCTGACCTATTAGCCCACAACATTCTTGTGTTATCAACGACAGACAGATCTGCTGGCTAGGGTTGATTTCTAAGTGCTGAGAGGTGCAGTAGAGCATCTCTCAGTAGTTATCCATGAATATGTGAAACTTAATACAATGAGGTCTCCTCTGTTTTGCGCGGCTCGTGTCATCATTTACCTCATTTACAGTACTTCAGAGAATTTAAAGAATCTGCAGAAGTTCTTTTCATAGTGTTTAGAAAAACATAAATATTATTTTGGTTAACATTTTTTTCCAAGCACAAACCTGGTGGTTAAACTTCCTGTTTATTAGCATCTTGATACCAAACATCAAGACAGCATAATTCTACCACATTTTCTGGTTTGAATGGCTCGTGGAGACACACACTACAATATTACGACACTTTATTATCTATGTCACATACTGTAGAAAATTGCAGGTAAAATGTGTGCATGTGTTAATGTTTTTCAAAGTTTAAATATTTCTAATTAGTTCATTGACTAAATTTAACCAAGACATCATCAACTGTCTAATCCACACCTGAAATGAAATCAAAACAAGTTATTCCATGAACAAAGTTACGAGTAAAAACGTAATGAGACCAGGGAATAAGTATTGAACACATGAATAAAATTATGCACAGATCAACTTAGAAACCCAAGAAGCCACCTGATATCTTGTCAGTATCTATGTACTGCAATGCATGAATCAATTTCTGCCGGTTTGATATTAACTGAAAAGTTTTTCATCATCAAACTGCGCAGGTGTGGGGCACAGTGGTATAATTAGCAAACGCAAAGAGGTCTTGACAAAAAAGTTTAAATATTGGAAAACATGCCAAGGGTAATATGAGTCAAAATAAGAAAATGCAATGGACTTTATTTTACCATAAACTTCACAGATGAGTAAAACAAATAATCAATAAGTGAATAAACCAGGAAGGACACAGAGAGCTTCAGAAGGTTACAGTGTTTCCAATGAAATGAGTAATACACTCACCCACAATGACTTCTGTGTAAAACTTCTGAAGAAATAATGTTGAAGCTTTACAGAGAATGTAATGTACTCTGCTCTCACCCAGCAGCACTCTTTACACGCTCCATCCCTCCATTCCAATATACATACATATATGTGCTTAACTCAACAGGGACACATAACCAGCAACACAGTCTTCAGATATGTGACACGAATCTATGCTTAACTAAATGTGCTTTATTTCCTCATGGAACATATTTATGTCACCTTGTTATGCTTGCTGTCTGTCTAATGTCTGATGTGTTCAAAATAATGGTGGTGATAATAGCAGCAGCTCAATCAGGTTACACTGTTCTTTGACCTGTGATGAGAGTGTGAAAGTAGTTGTTTTTTGAAAAGTCATTTATTGTCATACAAGGACTGGGTGGTAGTAGGTAGCTGCCTAAAACCGGTGCAGAGAGGGGGAATATCTGAGCGGTGAGTCACTGAGGTGATGAAACAAGTCATGTGGTAGATCAGGTGAGCTCACAGTGTGCGAAAGGTTGACACAGGAAAAGAAGACACGCTTTAGGGTGTCATGTAAGGCTCTCACTTTCCTAACAGGTTCCTCTTTGTGTTTCAAATTATGTAGCGTGAGAGACTGGGGAGGAATTAGAAACCCAGACACGACTTCTTCTCTCATAATGACTAGCAGATTGTCTCTGAGACTTTTTCATCAGACATTGCCTTGACAGAATAGCACATCTTGAATTATTAAATAAAGATTTGATAAGTTTTGTTGTTCAGACTCCTGACAGGTCTAGATTTAAAGTCATTTTTGGCCAACGAGTTTGTTCTGGCCCAGGGGCGGATCTGGAAAAATATTTATGAGGTGGCAATGTTATCCCTTATAAAAAGGGGAGAAATACCAGAGAATAAATGATCAGACGGAACCAGTGTGTCTTTACTTGTTCTTGTATTATTTGTAAAGAGCGCATGAGTCCCCCTAGTGGACTCTTGACTATGGCGCCAATGACAAAGGACTATATTTCTTGCACACACCAAATCAAACTAAATTAGGATAATCAACAATGGATCTA
>CAEGAF010120620.1:0-14208 GCA_903067075.1 Micropoecilia bifurca
TTTGTCAGTCTGTGTATCAGTTGCTACCGGTGTTAGCTGTGTGCTACGTTCCGCCGTGCTGCCTGTTGCTGGACTGTTGAGCTACATTCAATATTAAATTCATCCTCATCATCATTACCTGGGTCTCAGCGTCTCCTCACCACCTCCAAACCCCCACCTCATGACAGTTTTAAAGAGAGGAGTTAATATTTCTCTTAAGTTATATTATATATACAGCATTTTTATAACAACTGAACATAAAATAGTTTACTTGATTATGCTGAAAAATGGCACTATGTGCTTGGAAAACACATAATTCTGCCTTTTAAAGACTGAATGAATGGCTCATATATAGAAAAGACTTAATTACAGGTAAGCAAAAACCATTAGGACTGTCTTACTCATTAAATCTCACTTACCTGAGGGAAACGTTAGAACATTTGACACACTTTTGGATGGAATAACCACAGTGAGACGTTTCTTGACGTCTTTGAAATCCTTCAGATGTTCGCTGAGTTTCTTGCCTACTTCAGTTCAGTCCTGAGAACCTAAAATGATAAAGATATTGAAGTAGAATGGATTAACTAACACCTGTGTGTGATTTCAGTCAATTATGTAGGAGAAAAATACAAGTTTGTCCTTATTTAATTCTCCCAAGACCTTTTTACACAACAAAATGTTTCATGTACACTTTGCTAAATATTTTACTGCCTTTCATGAATCCTTTGGTGTTCTTAAAACTGATTAGTAATATCCACATGTCAAAATATATTAGAAAAACACAGAGTTTGATAACTAAGCAGTAGTTATGCATAAAGCTTTGTGGAAGGAAACACTGCATATAAAGTAAATTGTGTCTAATTTTCCTAGCTTGTGTGTAGTAAAAGTTGAGCTCATTCACTCTGATTCTGGCACCACTTTTAAAAAAAGGTTGTTTTTTTTAAGGTGCAAGTCTTTTTTATTTTTTATTTTACTTCCCATAAATAAAATTCCAGATTCCCTGAAACATGCAAAAACTGAAAAAAAGGGTCAAAAACATTTTCAGGTGCAGATTATAAACAAACTTCCTGTCGGTGTGTCAACAGTGTTTCAACTTTTTATGTAAAAAAAAAAAAGAGAGAGAGAAAAATCTCTGATCCGTTAAAAACTTCTGTTATTTTCACCTTCCAAGACCTTCACAGAGTCAAAAACCACTTCTGGCAAATCCCAGTCATGCTTCTGTGTGTATTTTCATGTGTCTCGTCTCAAAAGAGAAAAAGTGTGATGGGATTACTCTTGTTATACGGAATCAGATGTGCTCTGTTTGTCTGATTTGTGTCAGATAGAGAGGCTGGTTCCAGGCAAAATTTGGGATCAACGTCAGGATCAGTTAGACTCTTAGGAGGAAGTGACACTCAAAGAATTTGCGTACTGTACATGGCCAGTTCAGCATTTAATTATTCAGATGTGCAGTTTGTGTATGTTTGGGTTTTACTGGTACTGGATCAGGTCTTTGGTCTGCGTCTTCATGCTTCTCTTCACTTTTAGTTTTCTGCTGGATATCCTCTCTTCAAACGTCAGCGACAACCAAAACCTTTAGTAGTAACATAGAAATGGATTTAGAAGATAATCAAACGAAGTATACGTAAGTACTATTATTGGGGCCAATTTTTCTCCAGACTTTGAGACTATGATCCTGGGCAAACGACCAAACTGTGTAAAGGGATTCTATAAAACATACATGTTCAACATAACGCTAAGTGATCGATAAAAAAGCAATCACTCGGAAATGGATGACTGACAAAACACCCACACTAGAAGACTGGGTAACCATCATCCAAGACATTTGCAAGATGGAAGAACTGACATTTGCATTTAAACTGGAACAAGACAGATTTGAAAGGTGTTGGACCCAGAGGTGGGGACTCGAGTCACATGACTTGGACTTGAGTCGTTAAAATCACGACTTGAGACTTGAAAAAACCCTCAAAGACTCCGACTTGACTTTGACTTCATTGACTTGGGACTTGACTCGACTTGAAGCTGTTTACTTGAAAAGACTTGATATTTTTTACTCAAAGTCTTTAAATTCAAAGCATGTTATTTATAAAGTGGCGTCATTAATTAATTTCACTCATTCCGTATCAATATGCGCAGATCGTCCCTCTGTTTTTCCTCTCCTTACGTATGTATGTGTGCGTAGCTGCAGCTCAACCAATCAAATTAACAGGATTTGGACATTTAAAAAAACGCCGCGACGCTACGAAGCTCAGGTAACGAAAGACGAAATAACCGCTGGAATAAATAAGCTTCCGCCAGTAATTTCCTTTGGCTACGTAGGTTATGAACTTTCTAATAAAAAACGAACTGCAACTTGTAAAACATGCAATAAATACTTGAATATCGGATGGAGACGCCACGACGTCTAACGTTGTCCGGCATTTGAAGCTTCACAAAGATCAGTAGGTGAGACTTTTCTTTTGCTGTAAGATAGTTGACTTTAGCTAACTTTGTGTTAGCATGTAGTCCGGGTTAAATTGGTGATGAATACAGATTTTAAAAGGAACAAATGGTCTATTATTTGAATTTTATGTATAATTGCAACTTATTAAAAAAATAATAAAAACGACTTGAAATGACTTGAAATTAAAGGTTCCTGACTTGAGACATGACTCGACTTGAGGACTGAGACTTCAGACTTACTTGAGACTTGCAACACAGTGACTTGGTCACACCTTTGGTTGGACCCTATGGTGGACTTTCATGAACACCAGATCTGATACTAATGAAAGTGAAGTGGGAGTTTTCTGGCTAAAGATTTATAATGTTTATCATGACCTGGTGTAGATATTGGTGTAAAAATCACCCTTTTTGTCTAAATAATAACATTAAATATTTATATATAATTATATATTTTTGTTTTTCTTTTTTTCTTGTTTTTGTCTGTTTATGGACCATAATTGTGTCTAAATAAAGATGATGATTGATTGATTAAAATTTTGTTTCACAACATCTTTAATTGTGGCAAAGCATCAAAGAAAGCAATGCATGCAAACTGGTTGTGAGCTTTGCACCATGGGAACTTTCTACTAAACAGCTCAGCAGGTAAAAGTGATGACCTCTCCAATTTAATATGTTTTTCAAATGTTCCCAAGTTACAGCAGAAGCTGAAACACCCAGAGGCTGTGTAGCCCAGCCCCCTGCTAAATCTGGCTAAATAATTGATTTCACTGGAGGGTTTCTTTGGTTCTGTGATGAACAGGTGACCTGAGGTGCCCCTAACTACCCACCCCCCATGTACGCTTTCCCCTGACCTGTCCCCCTAGGGACAAACACCAAGACACGTCTCTATCATCTTCCATTATAAATGATATTTACAGAAATAATTCTCAGTGGATTTCCATTTTTAGCATTACCACTCCTAAAGAAAAACAAATCACAAAAAACAAAAAGAGCTACTACTAACACTGTGCTGAACCCCATTGAAAACCTTCTGGTTATTCCACCAAGTATTGATTTCTGAACTCTTCCTGTTGTTTCTGAGTGAATATGAACCTGTTTTATTATTATTTGAAGTCTGAAAGCTCTATTTTTTCCCCATTATTTTGACCATTTCTCATTTTCTGCAAATAAATACTAAATTTATCCTTTGAATTTCAGAGGCACGTTGTCAGTAGTTCATAGAATAAAAGAACAATGTTCATTTTGCTCAAACATAAAAGTAAAATATTAGAAACTGATATTCTTTTTAATTACACTTTTTTCTAGAGCTGTGCATATAGATTAGAGATTAGATTAGAGATTTCAGCCTAATTTTTTAGGTTGAGAATTAAAGACGTCATTTTCTGTGAGCTGACAGTGTATAATTTTTTTTTTATTAAACTACATGTAAATTTCTAAATCTTATTCTTTTTCTTCTAATATATGGATCTTTAACTTAAAAACCAGTAAAAAGCCAAATAATTATTCCTTTTTTGCTCATCTGAACATATGTAAATACCTTCAATATGTTCTATTTTTCCTTTTCACCGGTGGCCCATCCCTCTCTTTTTGTCTAAATAACTTCCTCAGACTTTCTTGCTTGTTCCCCTGTGCTTCCTGCTACCAGTAATTGCCTCTTTTTAAATTCTTGCTGAGCACCAGAGAAGAGCTTCTCAGAGCACAAATGACAAGTACACAGAAGGAGGCTCATTCCATTTGCAAACAATGATCTGTAAAAGCTCGGTGGATGACATGTAAAATAAGCAAACGGCAGAGACCACCTGGGCTGACTCAGAATAGACAATTCAACGCACCAATTCCTGACACATTCAACCAATTTGTAGTTGGAGTAAATATGCAGAGGGCGAAGAGCATCCTGGAAAAAAAAAATAAAAAAGAATCATGCATACTTTAAGTTAAGGCCAGTAACACCGATGTTTGAGCTGCAAAGAAAATACCAGGTTTGTTTCTGAAGTTCAGATGTCAGTGCTGAAAAAAAGCAAACTGATAAGAAACCTTTTTCTTTTTTTTTTAGCTTATTGCTCGCAGCATTATTCTAGGATTAGCTGTGTCTAAAACTTCCAATAAGATAATGAGGAAAAAATTGGTTTTGGTACATAATCTTGCATGTTTGCAGCGACGCAAGCGAAAAATCTGCTCACAGGGCCAGTTGTGTTTTTGTACCCTAATTATTTGGACTCCAAAAAAATCTAATTGCTAAGTTTATAAAGTCCTGGGTAATTCTTATTAGAACTTTTTTTAAATCTTGCAAAAATAAAAATAGACTTTTTTTTGCTCACTTTAAGGTGATTTAATCATGAGTTTCGATTTAATCATGAGTTTCTTGTGGAAATAACATTTGGTTCATTTCAATATGAACTATTCAGACATTTATGGAAAAATAATAAACTTATCAGAATCTGGTTTAAGTGTAACAAAGCTGCTTCTTTCTCACTGTTAATCAGATAAAACATAGCAGAGAACTTTGCATGGTGGAGTGGAGGCTGCCTAGACTTAGCAATGTGACACATCAATATGTGAAAACGCACATATTAAATACGTCTTTGAAAAGCACAAGCGGAGCCTCCTGCCTAACCAACAAGGATACACCAAGTGGTTTCATTAAAACCCTTGTCTTTTCCAGCAGCCATTGTACAGCGCATACAGCAGTAAAACCAGCTGACCAAATGTGCTGGAGCTCTGCTTGGTTTGCGAGGTGAGGGGCTGGACTTTGGTCAGGTTGCTCTGTGAGGGTTGGTTCCTGCTGATTTGTGACTGTAAATTCTGGAGGGTTTTTTTTAAACGTCTCATTTTCCAGATACCAAAAAATACTAACTTGTTGTCAAAAACAGCGTTTGGATTGTTTGTAGAAGCAAATGGGAGTATAAAATGTGCAAAAATGTGAATTTGGCCTCATACATACCCTTCAAGAAAGAGGGATGTTGTAGTTATGTTATGTCTTGTGCAGAACTATATCAGTGCACAATATCCTAATATTTCCATTCTTTACTGCATTGCCAAAAATTGGCACTTATGCATAGACAAGAACATAACTAATGAGTCGGCATAAAGGCCAGGCCAGCGGCAAATTAAGTTAGATTTGTACCTCTGTTGTTTGTCCAAAGGAGATGAGTCAGCATTTGTACTGAAGAAAGACAATTTCTTCCCATTATCTTTTATCTTTATTATCAAATATATGTCTCCTTTTAATTACTACATTTCTGTCATAGTTAAGCTGAGGGCCCTGGGATCGACGCGGAGTCTTTGTCTCAATGCATGGATCCACTTTTTTCACTTCCTCTGAACGATTCTTATTAGTTTACATTTAAGACAGTGGTTCTGTTATGAAATGTATTGTGTTTTTTATTATCCATTAGTTTAAATTTAAGACACAAGATCAAGATAATTATTATTTATCTTCTAATCTACAAGAAAAGCCACTGTTTCTATATTATTGCCCTATCTGTGGCTTTAAAATAATGTCTTTCCTCCACATTTTGTTTCTGTTTTCTTGCTAAACTAACTGATATGCTGAGTCAGCAGATTTTTACCGAACTTTCTGACAAGAGTTTACTTTAGTAGCATCAGCAGTGATGTGACATCAACGAGCCGTTAGCCACTGCAGCAGCCTGCCACTTGTCCTTTCACTGGCTTTATGACTAAGGAGGAAAAGTTTGAGCAGCAAAAAAACATCAACTCAAAATAATAAAGTGATATTAACATCTAGAAATTGAGAATTTCCAAGACGCCCCAGAATCCTCTGGAAAATCCTCCTTTTCACCATTTTTATGGATTCTGATAACCTGAGTAAATACAAGCAAATATGTTTTTGATGGTGGTTTAATTTATTAAAAGAAAAAAATCTTTCCAAACCAGACTGAACCAGTCTGAAAAAATATTTATCTGTTTTGCTATTTTGGCATTTCGGGTGCAGAGAAGTTGGAAGACATTGAAAAAAATTTATTTTAAAAATTAAAAATTATTCAAATCTATGGAAGAAAGACACCAACTTGAGATATACTTTCATACATGCATGCATGAAAGTATATCTCAAGTTGGTGTCTTTCTTCCATAATTTACTTTATTAAATGAAAACTGCTTTTAGAATCAAGATTACATTTTGTGACAAAGACTCCTTGCTGAGATTAACCTCTACTGGTCGCTCAAAATAACTTTTTCTTTTTCTTCTTTTGAAAGCTGATTTCTACATTTTGTCACATGTTTTTCTTCTGATTTTAAAATGTGTCCGATGATCTGAAACATTAAATTGTTAAAAAAATTGAGAAACACAATCTGTGCTAAATTTCACCATAAAGCTCCTCCCTGCTTCTTGCTTTGATCAATAGAAATGTGTGATATGTATTTTTTGGTATCAATCTGATATCAAGTGAACAAAAACTTGATTTTGCCAACATTGATACAGATACTAATACTTTTTTAAAAGTTTGATATGCTGTTAAACTTCTGACTCTCAGGAGATTTTGTAGTTTTTTTATGTTAATTATTTTTTGAAACCTAAGAATATCTACAAAAATACTTTAATATCATAACAGCATAATTTGGATGCATTAAATTTTACTTACAACACTGAAATAAAACCATAAAGCTCCTCACCGCCTCTTGTTTCAATCAATAGAACAGAAATGTGTAATGTCTACATTTATGAGGACTTTTCATTGACTTCCATTTACTCAGCCTGACCTTTAGCCTATAGCAGCTCTTATGAGACCCGGGTTTTGGGCCTCATAAAGAGTAGTGGAAAGTCATAACAGAGCATTTGTTGAAAAATTGGGCCTTACACGATGACAAATGTTTAAACACACACTGTCACACACTATTCAAAGTGTTTTAACTGGTATTCAATGCAAGGTGAAGAACAGATTTTCTCACATTAATGCCAGTGTCAGAAAAAGGTGCTTTTTGCTTATATGTCAGATGTCTGCATGGCCTCTTCTTCTAGATTGTGGACTTTCCAACGGTAAAATACATTTGTAGAGACGCTGAGTGCCACCTCTTACGAATTACAGGAAGCTTATGCCTTCCTGTCAGATTGTTCTGCTCTCTCTGCCTCTCACATCTTTCCTCTCACCATTCTGTCATTTGCTTCATCTCTTTTCCTGTATTGCTCTGTTTGTTTCATTAAACGTTTTCTACGGAGCCTGTCGGTTAAAAGAAATGTGCTGACTCGCTCCCCTTCTGCAACCTTTCTGGCATCTAACGCTGAAACTTTTGACAAACTGAAAAACTTTTGCTTGTAGATTTTTCTCTTTTTTTGCTGTTACATGGGGCAGAAGACAACTCACAGTTAATGTGCAATGAGTTAAGTTTGTGTATTTTCTTTTATTTTCTGACATGAAAGTCAGAAAATAACTTAAGAACATTGAACCACCATAGAAAATATTATAATATATTATTCCATTATTACACATATATACAGTTAAGTCTATGGCTTCAACCTCAACCTTTTTCTCTTATGATTGAAAAGAGTGTAATTAATTCTTGCCTTTTTGACTAAATTGACTTTGTTTTGTGATTGTTTTATTGTTAAACCCACAGTCCTCTAGTACGGCTCTACACAGCCACCAAAAACGCTGCCATGCTCCCTTAAAAGATCCTTTTTCCCCATCATGATGAAAAGCTTTGGATTATTTTATTGGCAGTTACAAAAACCAAGTATTTCATTTTACTCTGCTTTATGTAGAATCAATCCACAGCATACATCTATGTTGACTTAATGGACTGTTTTGTGGCAGGCAATTTTCTTATTTATATTATAATTCTTCTCGTTAAGCAGGTTGGGGGGAAAAGGCCCTTCGCTATACGTCATTTCAAGCCTAACAGTTCTTGGAATAGTGAGATGCTGTCATTATGTGGTGTTATAGCCAAGGGTAATGATGCACAATAACTGCTTTGGCTCTGCTGGAGAATAATGGCATATTTCACACAAAAGCTCCTTCTCCACATGAACAAATAGTGTTTAGAGAATCTAATATTTCTGATAATCATTTTTATGATGGCATGTCAGCTGAAGGACTTTCCTTTTTCCTTTTTAATATTATTTAATATCATTATGTAAAACTGAAGGTATTGAATCCATTATTAGTTAAATTCGACATGCAGAGAAATATATTTTAGCATAATTTTTATTTAGAATAATACTGAAATGTAACACATTCTACAATGAAAAGCGTAAAAACAATGAAATTGTATTTGAGTAAATGTATCCTAACAATTTTAAGGATACATTAAGTAAACTGTCTTCTGTAAAGACAAGCATTAACCTTTTCTTAATCAATAGATGTGGGCAAAATGATTCAAAATATTGATAATATTAAGTATCAGAATCGAATTGAAACTATCGTAACAAATACTTTAGTTTTGTTTTTTCTTGAAGAATTATTTTATTTTGTATTGTTTCTACCTGAAATAAGTTTTGATTTTCTCTCAATTTACAATATTTTCCTTTTGGTTTATCTAAGAAAATTGTATGTAAGTCAAGTTGATATTAAAGTAGTTTTGTAGATACCTTTAAACTTTGTCCAGATTCTGTGCTAGGTTTCACAAAATTATTCTAAGGAAAAACTCCTGCATGTCAGAGGTTATCAATACATCAAATTTAATAAAAAGACAAACTGTATTTACTTGATATCAGGCAAATAGCAAAAAAAAGATTAATTGTTGCACATTTCTGTTGATCAAAACAAGTGGCAGCTTTATACTTTAGTTCAGTGTTACGAAAAGTTACATTTAATACATTAAAACAATAAAAGCACAAAACTAATCAAATATCAGATTCATTTTAGAATAACACAAGTAGACAGTTTCTTCCTTCCCACATTTTATTTTGAAATCACCCATCAGAAAGTTGAAGTGGGTCAACTTGCTGCTCACAGCTGAACTCCCAGCTTTTCTATCCAAACTCAGACTTAAATCTTTAACACTGTCAGTCTAAATATTGTGAGGAATATTAAGTCTCTTTCATAACAGGTTTAAACTTTTTTCCCAGCTTCTGTACTGCAGATGAGAGAATCTCTGATTAGAACTGTGAAATGTTCACAAGCACCACTTATTTAAACAGCATTATCAAATTAAGTTGATATCTGTTTGCATCTGTTTGTAGGAATACTGGGGTAAAAATATTATTAGTGTGACTAAATAACTCTAGAAACGAAAACTCCAGCAGCTGCCAATAAAAAAGCAGCAATAGTAAGTCAACAGCAAAACACTTGTCATTTCCAGCAGCCATTGTACAGCACATACAGCAGTAAGACCAGCCGACCAATGATGGAGCTTCACCTTTTGGGGTTGCTAGGTAATGGCACAGTCTCCGTCAATTGTGACTTAACAATCGGGAGGTTTTTGAAATGGCTCATTTTCCAGACACCAAAAAAAAAATACTCAACACTCAAAAATGGCTTGGAAGTTTTTTTTGTGTGTGTTTTTTTTATGCTTAGGCCACTTTTAGAGGCAGTTGAAGCCTAAATGGACAAAAGCATAAAAATATGCAAAAAGTGAATTTTGCTTTACAGGTCTTACGTGCAACATTTTAGTGTCTGCACAAAAGAGCTGCTACTTTGTAGTAAAACCTTTTTAGAAATTACTCCGCCATGGCTCCCACATGAGAAATTGATTCAGAACAGGAAAAAAGAAGATTTTTCCAGGAAGACAACAGTCACTTCATTTTTAGTGAGCTTTTTTTCTTCAGCCCAAACATTTTCCTGCTTGTTTTGTGGTTCAAAACCTCCTGATTCCGAGCAAACTGACCACTGTCCAGAAATGGTCCATAAACCAGGCACCATCTCAGCATTTTTCTACACTTATTGTGTTAAGAGAACATTTTTCCCTTTTCTGCCAGAGCATAGACATGTGATGCAAGTTTATAGACTGGATAAACATTCAAAAACAAACCTCCTCCATCAACCACTGCCTGTAGTCTTATAGAATACCATCTCTTATGATTGAAATATTCTCTGTGACTTGCCCTTAGAGCCACAGTAAGGATGTGAGAACCATTAATATCCCACACACGTTGTGGAGACCCCATTGCTGAACAAATCAAAGAAATGTTCCTTTCACATTATCTGTGTTTGGCATATAAATGATTTTGGACAGGAATAGTTCAATATAGGAGCAACACCCTCGTAGGCAGTCTGCTCCACAGAAACGTTCAACTCGACACGTTGAGCTCCGTACTGAAACGCTTTCCGCCGGTGGTAAACAAAAATAAGAATTTGTCTTGTCTTTCTCAAGAGAACTCCAGACAATTGCAGATGTACTGAAATGTTTCTTCAGACATTTTAATATTTTAAAATGAACATTGTTGGAATTAGATCAATGCTTGTAGTTGCTTTATGATCTTAGATTGCTGCAACCGCACCGTCAACACAAACACTGTACAACTACAGCGTCATATTGCCTGCAGATATTGATGAATGTCACAAGCTTAAATGACATTCTCACCATAGGTGCTGGTTGCTTCAGTCAGTTACTATATTACTGCTGTCTGTGTGCAAATAAGAAAGATTAATGAAGTTGTTGAATCTTCCTCACCGGTTTGAATAAACTCCAAACACATTTTACTAAGTTGCTGCTAGGCAAGAAAAAAAATACTTTTGTCTTATTTAATTAAAAACATTATCGTTTTGTTAAAAAACAACTATGCATTTTTATTAATTTATTACAATGCATCTCAGTAATGATGGTGTAGAATTATTTATTTCTTTAGTCACAATGCATATTTATGTTTCTAATGAGTTAAATTAAATTAAAAAGATTTACTGTTTATTGAAATGAGTCAGGTTTGGACAATGCATTAGATATTATTTAATACAAAAATGCTAAATCAGATCTTTGAAATTCACTATGTTTGACTCCAAGAAAAGAAGAAACCAGCATTGCAAAACAATCTTAGAATTTTGTTATACATTATTTTCAGTCGGGCTGCACAGTGGCGCAGTTGGTAGAGCTGTTGCCTTGCAGCAAGAAGGATTTGAGTTCGATTCCCGGCCCCGGCCTTCCTGCATGGAGTCTCCATGTTCTCCCTGTGCATGGTGGGTTTTCTCCAGGTACTCCAGTTTCCTCCCACAGTCCAAAAACATGACTGTCAGGTTAATTGGCCTCTCCAAATTCTCCTTATAGGTGGGAGTGTGTGTGTAGTTGTTTGTCCTGTGTGTCTCTGTGTTGCCCTGCGACAGACTGGCAACCTGTCCAGGTGACCCCACCTCTCGCCCAGAACATTAGCTGGAGAGGAACCAGCAACCCTCCCGACCCACTGAGGGACAAGGGTCTAAAGTCACTTGTAATCCCACATGTGTTTTAATTCAGAAAAGAACAGAAATGTGTCTTGAAGTTTAATCATGTTTTACCTAAGTTTTTTTATCATAATTTATTTCAAATGTTAAGTCATGTTTATCATATTTTCAGAGTCTCTGAAAGTCTCGCCTGGTAGCGAATCGTTTTTTTCTTTTGTAACGGCAGAATTTTGTTTTGATTGGCATCGCGGCACCTTGTAGCCGATTGCATGAGACTGTATGGGCCGATCCCACTGGGATCACAACATTATGTAGGAACATAATGGTGGCCCCTAAGGGACACCACAAATAATATCCCAGCATGTGGAGGAATATCCATCTGGCTTCATAATAAACTGTTTCTGATGTAAATTGTTTCATTTCCACACAGTTTCAGGTTGATATTTGGTGATCGGTGGCTTAAAATACTTATTAAAATCCAAGGATATTCTGATTTTGGTCAGTAATAATCTTAATTTGTCCATAGACAACAGGCACTGTCATCACAATATTAATATTATTAAAATATCTCACATGATTCAAACTGGAAGTTAATAATGGTTGCAGAAGTCAGAGGTTTTATATTTATTGAAAGGTCTGTTGGACGTTTTGTTGAAAATGAGTCGCAGTGAAGCACAGAAGCAGCTGATTAAATAACTATTTGGCATCAAAAAGCTCCTCCAGAGCGAGACGATGATTCGGTTTGACTTTCTGCATCCACAAACTGTAAGTATTTGAAAACAGATGCTGCCTTTTTTTATTCTTTCCCCCTAACATCAGTGAACTCTGCAAAGGTTGCTCAAAAATAAATTCATGCTAATATTTAGGAAAGGATGATGAAGTGGAGAAAATAACTGCGATGTTGAAGTAAAGCTTTGTTTAAAATAAAACTAAAGACTTTCTTTGGTTCTGCTGTATAAAGGGAAACGCTAATTAAAGAGATCATTACTTATATCTGACTGGTCACAACAAAACCAGGAAGTGTCGCCGGAGGCGTTTTGAGTTATTTACAGATTCTGAACGTGTGAATTCAGAGCTTTTCAATGATGACAAACACAAAGAAATCAAAATGATAATAATTAAACCAACCTCAAATGCCTGCAGCTTGTTCACTCAGTAAACAAACTGAATCTAAAACAAATTTACCTTTTTAAAACCTCCAAAATGAATATTTAAAGCGTGGGGTTGTTTCTACATAACATTATGTTCCTGATGTTTATCATTGTTGTTGTAAAGCCGTAGTTTCAGAAAAACAAACCGATTTTAAATAACAAAAAGAAAGCTTTTAAAAATCCTGCTAACATGTTTCTGGTATAAAATTATCTCAGGTGTTGATTGGTGTTTGTTTAAAGTAGGAAGTTTCAGTAGGTGAACCTGTGCTTTTTTATTAGCCACTGTCTAAATAATAAAATGTTTCATGATTCAGACAGCAATTGATGACAGTCTCAGCTAACAGTCTCCGTCTGTGAACCCCAGGAGTTCCTGTCTGATACATGAAATTCACTAATTAGATCAATGTGTTCCTGATGCAGAAGGAACCACTATTGTTTCATTACTTTAGCAGCTGCTAATTAAATGTGGCTTCATGCGAAGCATCATTTTTATGTAAATTTAAACCACCGAGATATTAATTTCCTAAATAATTTCCAGAATGCAGATAGAAGAGAAATTAAAATATATATATATATAAAAACATATTTAAGTAAGAGTACACACTTGAAAAATGTAACAATGCCAATAAAATTACTCATTTACAGAAATGCTAGAATAGATGATTTGTCCTTTTTCACCTCTGAATTTTTGTGTCTGAAAACTGAAACTGTAAGAATGCATTACAGAATTTTTTTTTTTTTTTTTGCAGGACACGGACAGTTACTGTTTTCTATCGCCACCTTTGAGTTTGTGCCTCATCTTTCCTTTTGGGCAGCTGCCTGCCTGATGGCAGAACAACAGATTGTTTGACTGAGCCACGGTAACCGAGGTAGAGAACATTTAAGGACTTGTTCCTACCCAACATATCACATCCCTCCATTACTTGACCTTCCTATCTCTCTCTGTGTGCCTCACATTCCTTCCTTGAGCTCTCTCTCTCTCTCTCTCTCTCTCTCTCTCACACACACACACACACACACACACACACACACACACACACGCTTGCACACACACTCCCCTGTCACTTTCTGGTTCCTACAGTTCATTGCCTGCCTGATGACAGGACTGACACCTTGCTCTATATCCTCTTCCCACTATTCCTGCATTAGCTGTGGCAGGAGTGTGTGAAGTGTGAGGATGTGTGAGAGTGGCTGAGAAAGCGATAGGAGGACATATAAAAGGGCGTGCTATTTACCAACCCAGCTGATGTGTGCGATTGTGTCTTCCTCGTTTTCTATTCCTCCCTTTTGCACACACACACACACACACACACACACACACACACACACACACACACACACACACACACACACACACACACACACAC
>CAEGAF010120623.1:0-29652 GCA_903067075.1 Micropoecilia bifurca
AAAAGCGATCTGTGACACTTCCATATGTGGTACTAATTCAGATACACATTTGTTTGTTTTCAAAGTGTCTGCAGTCTGAATGGTTATGTCGCATTTTATCCTCCTTCTACATTATTCATGTGAGACATAAGGTAAAATTCTGCTCCAGAAAAAGCCAGACGTGGTAAATACAGACGTAAACACTGGCTGAAAATCACAATCCCACCACTGGTCCCTCTGACTGCACATCCAGACAGACTTCTTTACAGAAGTTGCAGTCGATGCTCTACAAAAGCCCATTGCCATTAGTTCTGGTTTTTTTGTACATTTTCCTTATGATCTTGTAACGATATTGTCAACTCCCAATTCTCATAAAACTTTAAATACTATCCATAAATGTCTCCACATACTATAAATTGCGTTAAAAAGTGTTGCTGTGACATCAATGTTCTTCTGTGCATGCGAGGCACTTTAGGCTCATAAACCGTTCACACAGAAGGCTCCCTGCGCTTGGTTTAATTAGTAGTAAGAACGACCACGCAAAAAAAAACAACACAGATTTTAGCAAAAAATGATGAAAAAAATTTAAATCTGATCTGATGTGTAAAGGTAGCCTAAATATTAAAAACATCCTGCTAGAAATGTTCCCTTCTTAGACCTGGATAGACCGTAAAATCAGTTTTATTAAAACATTTTAAAGAGTTTATCTTGACTCACATACATTCCTTGTGTTTTTTCTCTCTTTTTTCATTTTTTTTTTCAGAGTCACTTCCAGTTGCAGTTGTGTCCAGGTGCAGACTGCCCCATCGTCATCAAGGTGCAGGAGTCCAGGCCACGCAGAGTGCAGTGCAGCCGCTGCAGTGAAGTCTTCTGGTATGACGCAGACATGCATATATGTCGATTGAAATTTGAGAATCTTTTATTTAAAAAAAAAAAATGTAAATCCTGGAATCTAAATTGCTTGTCGACACATTTTCAGCTAAAATACGACTTTCTTCTAGTTTCAAATGCCGCCAGATGTACCACGCGCCGACAGACTGCGCAACGATTCGGAAATGGCTGACTAAATGCGCAGACGACTCAGAGACGGCCAACTACATCAGCGCACACACTAAAGATGTACGGTCGCCACACACAAAGCTTTGTGACCGCTGTGTACTTTGACGTGCAGCACATGCTTACTGTGCGCTCGGAGTTTAGAATAATAACAGAGGGCTTAGGTGTTTCTCTGTGATCGTCAGATCGGATTTGCGATAAAGAGCCGTTCTGTTTTTTTTTTTTTCCTTCCAGTGTCCGAAGTGCAATATCTGCATCGAAAAGAACGGAGGGTGCAATCACATGGTGAGTACAGAAAATACTTCTGACTCCAGCCAAACACTTTAACAGCTGTCAGCATATATTTGCTGTTACCTCTGTTGAGTCTAATAGAAGTAGCTGCTTTTTTGGTTCATTTCTTCCTCTTTCTTTTACGTCTTTCAGCAATGCTCCAAGTGCAAACACGGTAAGTTTTGCTTCTCAGACTTTCACGTCATTGTTCATCACTCATACCCCCAATCATTTTGGATGCTTTTGGAGTCCGTTAAGGGTTATTTTTCTGCTCAAAGATTTCTGCTGGATGTGTCTTGGAGACTGGAAGACTCATGGCAGTGAATACTACGAGTGCAGCCGATACAAAGAAAACCCTGATATAGTCAACCAGAGCCAGCAAGCTCAGGCCAGGGAGGCACTCAAGAAATACCTCTTCTATTTTGAGAGGGTAAGATGCTTTTCTTTTCTTTTTTTTTCTATTTAATCTTTTATTGGTCTGGATGTCCATCTCAGCTAAATACAAGGGTCTTAAAGAATTCTAGATTTAAATCTTTCTAATGTGTCACTTAATTTTTTTTTAATTTAGCTCCTCAAATAGGTTTATGATTCATTTAGTCATTTGTATGGAGAGAGTTGCAGAAAACGGTGCAGCCTTGTTGGATTCAGGAGTGTCCAGGTTAAAGAGAATCATGTTTAACGTTACGTTTTGCTGATGCTGCTTTGTTCACACCCAGTTCTGGTTCTGCCTCTCCAAAGCCTCTGGTGCTTCGGCAACTTGCAGTCCTGGAGCAATTTTAGCTTTTTATAGCAACATTTTGACTCTAAGAGAAAATTCTCCTCAATAAAATAAGGTGGAAGGAAAAGCACATTGGAAAAGCTTTGAGGGCCTGATCTACTGTTTAGTTTTTTTTAATCTCATCTACAGATATATTTCATAAGTGAGAGATGTCATGTTTTATATTCCCATTTATTTATACTGGCTGTTTTTCGTGTAACAAGTGGGAGAACCACAACAAGTCCCTGCAGTTAGAGGCTCAGACGTACCAGAGGATCCAGGAGAAAATCCAGGAGAGAGTAATGAACAATCTGGGAACTTGGATCGACTGGCAGTACCTGCATAATGCTGCAAAGCTACTGGCTAAGGTACAGATGAAACAAATGATCTGATTGGATGGTTGGAAAAGCAGCAGGTATGCAAGGTTGCTACAAAGACTTTTAGTCTGGAATTTAATTTTAGTGTTTTCCTCATCTGGATAAGTATTTATAAATTAAAATTAATCGGTGGAAAAACATTTGTATTTGTTTTCTTCCCTTTCCTCCTCTTCATTCTTTCCTTTCTTTCTGCTTTGTGTCCTTCTTTTCTTCCCTGCTTTACTTTTTTCCTTCACCTAATATTTATTAAGCATTTATTACAAGCATAAATGTGTTAAACAACTGACACCTTTGTTTGACTCGAACTCGGTTGTTTTGTTCTGCTGCTCTGTCTATGAACTCCCACATAACGATCAGCAGAGAAGAGCATGTTATTCAGGTTGCTACACTTTGTTGCTATTCTGTTCCTACTGGAGGCTTTATTTAGAACAAAAGTATACGCACTATCAAAGCTTATGTCAGTAAATTTAACTGTATTAGCTCATTTTTAGTTTTTGTTGAAATGACTAGGATGCGTTTCCCTTTGCTTCCAGTGTCGCTACACGCTGCAGTACACCTACCCTTACGCCTATTACATGGAGTCTGGGCCGCGCAAGAAACTGGTGAGAAACAAACCTCTACACAATCAGTTTTACAGGTTTTCATCGTTCAAATATTTTGGTTTTTAAATTATGTGAGCTGACCTTGACGTGCACAAAAACGCACCAGATTCCACCATGTTGCTGATGAAGCCAAAATGGGAATTCATACAGAACAAATGAAGATTTAGAAATGATAAAAATATTATTTTCCTTTAGTTTACTTTATATCATATGCGATTCAACTCTGTTACCATTTTGGCTCAATCTTATCTTGCGTGAGCTTTGTATCAGTTAGAGATGGAGCCCTTCTTTTAAGCGGAGATCTGTTTCTGTCCTCCACAGTTTGAATACCAGCAGGCGCAGCTGGAAGCAGAGATAGAAAACCTGTCATGGAAGGTGGAGCGGGCTGACAGCTACGAGAGAGGAGTGGTGGGAGGAGAGGTGGAGCTCAGTGCCAGCGACAGAGGGGTGAGTTCTCACCGGAGAGGAGCGCATGTTAGAAATCTGTGTGTATGTTGCACCATGACCCCCCCTCCATTCCTAAAATCTATCATTTCACCCGTCATGGTCTCACTTTCTTAATCTGAAAACGTATTGAAAATGTTTGAATTTAACATATTTCTTCCGTATTTTCTTATCTAAGAAATATATGTTTAATATTCTACCTTAGATTTCTCATGTCGGGGATGAAGTGTTTGACCAACGTTGGAGTTACTGACAAAACTCACTGATAAATCCACTCTTATTGAGAAATCTACTACGGATTTGGACACAGACAGAATCCAGCTCCATCATTGTGTTGGGATTTGTGTAGCATGCAGATAAAAAACACTCGACTTCATAAAGGGTTTCTTCTGAGACTTCCATAACGTTGGAAGAAAAATGTAGAGATGTCAGAGAAATGCAGAACTTTGAGTCTGGAATGGTGTGGAGGTTTGTTGGAAGAAATTTTGTAGGAACCCCATACGTTCAGACCCCTTTTCTCTGATGCCTCTAAATAAATTCAAGTGCAAATATTTGCCTTCAAAATACACCTTAAAAAAGTGGCATTTCATACAAATGCAGGCCATGTACCATTTTTGCAGTTCTCGTGTGAAAATGTGAAAAGTTAAGGGTACATAAAAATTTGCAGGACACTGGTCATTATCGCATGCTGCTGACACATGCATAGTTGTGGATAAGCTCTTACCATCAGGTCTGAGTCTACAGACATTGTGTCTGATAAGTTAACACAACATTTTATTGTGTGTTTTCATTTGTTCTTCTCTTTTTAGACACTTTAAACTCTCCAAATAATTTTGACCCGTCTCAGGCCATGACCCAAAACTCCACCGTGGACGGTGTGTGCCGGTGTTGCTCAGCACGTTTTTCTTTCTTTTTCAGGATCTGGAGAATCAGATGCACATTGCTGAGCAGAGGCGACGCACGCTGCTGAAGGATTTCCATAAAACCTGAAGCTCCCTTCGCGACTGCAAAGCACCAGCATCCTCCCTCCTTTTCTTTGATCCTCGCCCTCCTACCTTCGCTTCCTTGCCCGATCAGCCATTGCTGCGGTCATACTTTCCCCGCCTCCCTCACTCTGCTTCCCCACACTGACTCATTCGCTTCCCTCGCTCCGCCTTTCCCTCCTCTCACCGCCATAACGCTGCAGGGTCACAGAATGTCACACTAGTTTCACTCCCTTCTTTTTCATTTCATCGCCCATCTCCTTCGATATATTTGACACAGCGTCTGTTGTGGTCACACTCGTTTCAACACATCCGGTCTGATCTCGTGGGTCACCGTTTGAGGTTTTGTGTCTGAAAACAGAGTAACATTGCTTTGACATAAGCAACTGCAGGCAGCGTGTTGCCTGCTGGAGATTAGGAATCTTCCTAAGTAGTTTTTCCTGTGATGGTGGGATTATCATTTGAGAAGAGCAACTGGAGTAGAAGCTTGGGCTATTGAGTAGAGGAGGAATAGGCAGCAGAATGATCACATTGTTTTCTTTAAGGCAGCAGTGCAACCAGTGGATCTGTATTTTGTGTTTTTTTTTTTTAATATATATATATAAACCTGACTGATATGCAGGCACCTGTTAAGTCTTGCACCTGTGATAGTAATTTGATTTGGAAATTTTAAGAACAGATATAGTCTCATATTCTGCAAAATAAGTCATGGAAATGATTAAAGTAATTCCTGAAGATGTATTTCCTGGTTTACATCAACTCATACAACTGTTAAGTTGTATAAGAAAGATGCTTCCTACTTTTGTTTTTCTTTTTTTTTTTTGTTCTTCTTTACAAACTGTTCTCAGAACCCTACTTAATATGCGCAACTTCAAACCAAATTTAAAAGTAGCAATATTGAGGTTCAAAAGAGTTGAATAAGATTGTAGGGATTCGGACGGCAGCAACTTTGAGTTGTCGCCGCCGATGTTTACCTTCATTAGGTGTTGCACCATGACCTGACCACAACACGCGAGGTAAAAACCGAGGTTTGACCTCCTTCCTTAACGTCCAACATTTAAGTGTAATCTCATTCGCATTCGTCATTCACAAGCTCTACAGCACCTCCTGCTAACATTCAGATGGCGCGCGCACGCCAACGCTCCCATGTGCAAACACTCCACTAAGGAAACATTTGCTGTTAATTTGTCCCCCCCTGTTCTCCTCCCTCCCTCTTGTCACTCTGTCTCATGCTCTCTTCTTACTTTGTCATCCCAACGTTTTATTTTGCTGTTTTCTGTTTTTCTTCGGCTCATGTTGCTCACCTCTCTGAAAAAATGGCTGTTGATAGTTAGATCATTTAAAAAAAAAAAAAATGGGTAAAAAAAAAGAAAAAAAATACACAAAAAAATTTGCTGTAATTTTCAACGGTTGTACATTAATACAGAAATAGAGTTACTGAGAGTTTTTAAAACCGGACTATGTCTCTTGTGTGTTCATTGCACATGCAAACACTGAATAAGCATGCAGCACACAAATTACACGTTTCAGAAAAAAATCTTAGGATTGAGAAAATTCTTCATAGGTGGAATCTCGCTGTAAAATAAGAAAACCAGTTTTTTTCAAGATCCATTTTTGTTATTTTTTATTTGTAAAAAAAAGTCCACTTTAAAGTAGCCATGCTGTCCCCTCTTCATCAGAATCAGTCTTTCACAGTTTTCTAGTTGAATGCTACTGTGCAATACTGTGAGATATTTAAAGTGTTGCCACTGTTTGGCCATATGTGTGTGACTCAGACCTTCACAGATGAGTGTGTGAATGATTACTCCCTCAAGTGGTTACTCAAAAAACACATCTGTTCTATACCAGTTCCATGTCCACCAAGGGCCATTTAGGCCTGTCGCGATAAACAATAAATCAGTTAATCGCACGACAAATGAAAGTTATCGACCTAATTTTAATTTATCGGTTTATCGTTTCTTCCGGCCCTTTTCTATTGATGACTGAAGGCTCAACTCCGGGGCTTTCCCTTCCTCATTTCCTTATCGCCCAGTTCACACTACACGCCGATCGTCACCCATTTTCAAAACCTGAGACCACAAACTAGCAGACAAAAAACCATAGATGTAACGGGTTCAATCGGGTCCAGCCACACGGCAAGAGCAACACACGAACCGATTTCTCTCACCGACATTCACATTTCAGACAGAAAATCCTGTAAAATTCCACTATATCACATGTTAATGTAGAGTAATCAAACAGGGCTGATGACGTAGAAGCAATAGCAATAGTTTGTGAGCTTATTTTAAGCGATAAAAGACGTAGCAGAAAGAAAAGGCGTTGGATTTAAGAGTGGAGGACGGGGCTTTATTTGCTGCACTATGATGTGGAGGTGAGTTATTCTGTTTTTTTATCTTTCAGAAAGATGAAAAAAGTGAGGAATTTCTCCAATTAATCTGATATTTCGTTTATTTTTCCTCTGGCCTTTCATTTTGTTTTATTTTTCTGTGAGGTGCTTTAATTCCTTTGTCAGGTAAAACAACGTTAAAGCAGGAAAAGAGCATGCTGATTTGAGTTTAAGCTGCTTACTGGGACCAGGGCTGATAATTACTGGGGCTACTGCGCTGAGATCAGCTTCTTAATCTCTTCAATAAATTAAAGCAGAATAAAGTAGGCTTTCCCTACCTTTAATTCCTTAATGCTGCTGAAGCTTTCTGAAGCTAGAGTGGAATCGGGGAAATCCACTCTCACTGTATACAGTGCTGCTCCTGTGCAGACATCAGTGAAGGTGCAAATCCATCCTCCCTCACACCCTTACACACACACAAACACACACACTAGTATAATTTACCCGCTGAAAGTTCCTCTGCTCTCTTTAAGGTGATTACTGACCTAATGAGGAGGATGGCTACTTTTTTTCTTTAACTGTGTTCTAATTAGTGTGTGTTACAGATGTGGGCTAATGAATGTGCTGATTCAGGATTTATACCACTGTCAGGATTTAGCCCCACAGATCAAGAAGCAGATTTTATCCAGCTTTTTTTCTTTAATCATCAAAGCTGTGAATGTTGGATCTTGCCTCCCCTCCCCTCTCTACCAGGGCATTGATCTGCCCAACCCAGCAACATGGAGCTCTACTCTCTACTACAGAATCTTCCTCAACAGTGTGTGTTTTTTAAAAGACATTGCCCTCCCACATACAGATCTGCTTATTTTGGTGTTTTCATGCATGGTAATCCAGCAGACTTGGTTTGATTCGAGACCAAAATTGAATTTTAGCAAATAATTTTGCTAATTTTTCAGATGGTTCAGTTTGCTTTCACACTTTCAAACAAGCCAAACCTTTTGAAAAACCTGCTCACCTTCTCACCTGTAGTGGCGCTGCACCAAAAACCACTGAAGGAAATGACACCAAAACCTCTGAAGAAGACACTGACCGAAACTTTAACGGTTGTGGGATTTCTCATTTGTGGATAGTAGTGGACTACAGACTATTTCTCCTGCTAGCGCTGGGCTTTCGCGCTTGTTTTGGTCCCGTAGGTTGCCTTGTTTCGTCTGCTGCAATCAAACTTTGTTTTCCTGTTAAGTCCTGTCTGTTTGGGGAGGTGTTGATGTGTAACTGAACTTTGGTGCAGACAAAAAAATTGAACAAACCTAAGTGTCTCTGGTGGAGTTTGAATGCAGTATCAATGTAAGCGAACCGGAGACTGCTTCGAAAGTGTGAAGCAGATTATAATGTGGTGCATTCTGGGTAAATACAACCAAAACAAACACGCAAGCCTATTCCTAGCAGGGGAAAAGGGTTGTAGTCTTTTTGCCAAAGACAATAAAGAAGTCCGACAACCACTAAAATTTGACGCTACACCATTTTTATGTTTACATTTCGCGAAGAAGGAAGTTGCATTCATGTTCTGAAGGTTTTTGAGTCGTTTCTTTCAGTGGTTCTTGGTGCAGCGGCACCACACGTGAGGAGGTAAGCAGGTTTTCAAAGGGTTTGGATCAATTGACAGAGTGCAGCATGAAAGAGAACCATATCAGCTGAAAATGTAACAAATGTTACAACTTTGACCACCAAACAAACATAGTCTACAAGATTATCAGGAGTGAAAAAACCCTAAAAATAGCCTCAGTGGGAGAGTTAAAAGGAGAAAACTACTTAGGATTTAAGACAAAACAAAGACTTCTCTCACATTTACCCCAAAAAATACCTTAATAACGCTTCCAGACTTTTAGGAAAACATTATTTGGAGTCATTAAACTAAAGTGAAACATTTGGGAAGATGTCTCATTCCATTACATTGAAGAAATAACCTTAAGCAAACAGAGTTAGCAACCTTCCAATACGGGTGAATTAGAGCAATTCCTCACAGGAAAGTGGACCACACAGCTTCTCTGGAAAGACTAAAGATTCTTTGCCAGTTTTTGTAAACGCTCAATATCAGCTGCTGCTGCCAATAGCGGCACAGCTAATATTGACTTTGGGAGGTAATTGGTTCTTAACAAACTCCTCATTTGTAAGCTAAATTTTTACAAAAGCTCTTTAAACTGTTAATGACGTGAAAGATCTTATTAAAAAAGAAAGAGCTAAAAGCAGGATCCTACTACTGGGAAACTTCAGCTAAAAGTTCACCAGACTATTCTACTCATTTTGACACAATTATCAAACTGAAATCCCACACCAAGTCATACAGAGGAGAGGAATAAGCAAAGTTCTTGCGAAAGCATAATGTTAGACTATATTAAGACAGGCGACCTTTATGAGAAATGAAAAAGGGATTTGTCTGAGATACACAAACCACCTACATAAAGGAAAGTGAGTGCATCAGATCTTCCTTAGAAATGATTGATTATGATGAGAAAACAGGTAAATCAAGTCGTGTTTGTGTGTGTATGGTTTGCTTTTCTTTTTTAAAAAAAATATAATTGTCAAAGCAGTGACGTTGAAGCTTTGTGTGACTTATCGACTTTAGCGTCGTTCTCTATCCGAGCAGCATGAGCATCAGCCGTAGAGGCGTTTTGTTTTGCAGATCACAAGCCTTTGAAGCCTTTTTAACTTCACAGTGAATTTGCAGCAACTCATCACTGACGCAATAAGACAGAAAACCCCTGTCCTAATTTGTCCATAAAATATACTCGGAGATGTCAGAGATGTGATCAAGTCTATATATTAGTTTTTTACTGTTGTTATTCATCAAGTCAGTTTCTCACAGAAACTGTGGCGGTGGAGGCGAGAGAAAATGGGAGAACTAGCTTCCGATACGTAGCGAGCCTTAAAGATGCGGGGCGGCTTGCACTAATTCGACACTTTGTGTGGTTAAACACACCAGGTCTGCCTCTAACTCGTCTAGTGCTCGATTGGAGCGGTGCTGCCCAACACATTCCTCCCCCCTGGCATAATGCCGCCAGGCAGTCACACGCCGGACAGCACGATGCGTCTGCAAGCATCAGGGGGAATCAATCGCTGCTTGTTTAGCGCTTTTTGAAACTTCTCCTCGTTAGAGAGAGAACTTCACTTGATGTGGTCATGTGCTCATCGAAGCCCGTGAACCCAGTCGAGAACTGAGAATTACACTTGGATGCACCGTGCCGAGGGAAAATCTTTCAGCGGATTTCTATGAGTTTGTTTCAAAGGTATCAGATATCCCGTTGCAGCAATCTTGATCTTTACTTCTCCGAGGCTTCGAAAGTTTCTTCTTTTTTTCTTCCTTTATTTTCCGTTCCACACACCTTCCCTCCAGTCCTATTACCACAGCCATCACGATGCATAACAGAGTTAGTAGTTCAGAGGATGACTCTATAAATAAAAAAAAGATCAAGGAGAGTTGAAAGGTATTTGAAAGTCATGATTTAAGGAATAGGAAAACCTTTTGCTGAGTCAGTTGAAACAAATGTACATATGTACATTGTTTTTTATTTTTATTATTATTTCTCTTATTGCCTCAGATTCTATTTTCTCGTCTCATGTTTGACGAGATGAAAACACTCGAGTATCTAAAGCTGAGGATACATAATTTCAAGTTTCATCAGTGCTAAAAAAAGTTCATGGTTTCAGCAGATTTTTGTATGATTAAAAATTCAATTTAGTTTATTTATGTAGCACCAATTTACAACAAAAAAAGGACGGAGCAGATACACAGAAGGAAACGGATGAACCGATTATCAGTTATTTTTCAAGTTCGTGGAAAGTGAAACAGTTAAAAGGAGAAGAGGCAGAACGATTAGTCGTTCCCTCATCCAGGAAGTTGAACAGAACATCAGACCAGGGGCACCTTCTATGGAGAAGAAAAAACATGAAGTTAGCAGTCAAAATGACAGCAAATAATGCATATTGGAGAGTAGTAGGAGAAGAACATGATGGTAAGATGGTAAGGGAATCACACAGTCGCAAAAATGTCACACCATTGACGACTGATTCCTCTCTGGACGATACGGCAGAACCGTACAAAATGTCAAACTGGTTGAAGCCGACTGAATTCAACCAACTCTTGCACAAATTCTTGTGAGGACAATTTATACACCAGTTGGTGGCGTTAGAGAACCAAATTATTTGTTTTACTTCTGCCAGCAAAAATGAAAAAAGTCTTAAGAAGAAGAACAGAGGGATAAAGAAAACAAACATGGCCGATAAATGGGCTCTGTTTTCCACGTGTTCGCAGTTGGTTTCTTTTGCTTGGCTGTGACGGAGGTCGGGTCAGGTCTGTACCACTCTCACACTAACTGCACTATTTTTGTGCCAACTTACCTGTCAAAAAATATATATTTAGTGTAGAGCAAACCATTGGATGGCTGATGGTTTAAAGCGTTCTATGAGGAGCAGAGGCAGAAAACAGAAAGGAGATTATCCTTTTTTTCTCACAGAATTATTAATAAGAATTGTCCATAATTTGTGTTGTGCTTCCTCAGCTCTAGATGCACCACAAGAGATGTAAAAGAAAGCATGCCCTAACTAACAGAAGAATTATTACTGAAAATCTATTAGGGTTTTTTTTTACCTTACAAGTCAAAACCTTAGGGATGATGCAAGTCCTACAACTTGGATCTGTTGCCATCAGTCCGTTGATCTGACTCTGGATTCAGGTCAGAGCACATTTCCATCTTTGTCAGTAGAATTTTATATCTGCTATGAGAAATTAGTAAATTAAATTGTCTGCTAGATGTAGGACTCATACCGTCACCTCTTGAGCTTTAGAGCCTTTATAGGATGGCTGAATAGCTCAGAGTTATGCGGCTCAATATGCATTTTTCAGGAAATAATCGGGTTGTGAACAAAAATTTAAAATCTGCTGGTGTTCAGAGAAAAAGAGGAATCTTTGAAGTCTGGGTCCTTGGAACTTAATTGCTAGTGATTCAAGAGAGAGGCGGATTGAACTCATTCCTCAACATGTATCTTAGGTCATCATAAGGAAATGCTGTTAAATATGATTATTAAGTCAGTTATGTACAATTGTTACTTTTTTTTACTTTAAACAAAATGCATAATCTGATCAAGTCAATAATGAGCAAAAACAACCACATTTGACACCGAGCCAATCATTTAGGGTTTTGGCTGCTCGGTTAACTCGGTCCTCTCATACAACAACGGCTGCACCCTCTCGTATTTTTATATATATATTTTTTTTATTTCTTCCAATCTGTCTGTGGGGGGGAAAAAAATCCCTTCCTGAATCCTGGTTGTACTTTTCTTCATTTCTATGTTTATAGCAGAAAGCTATTTCTATTTCTGTGTCATACTTTTATTATTTTCAAAACTGTTGTTTTTTTTCCTTTTTTTTAACCGGTGTCAAAATCTTGTTCTTGGTTCAGAAATGCACAAAATACCAAAAAGCAGGAACGCAGATAAAAATTCTCTTTACCAGCCAGGTGTGCCGGTATTCATACTTCCCATGAAGATATATTGTTTTCATATTGACGTATTGTAAAATCTCACTTCTCTTATAGATGTTTGATCGAGTTATACATTTTGATAGCTGGAAATGATGAACTTGGGTGAAGTGAACGCTACACCGCTGTATCTGCGGTGCAGTTCCAGTCCTAACATACAGGCTGAAAGCATTTCTGATAGTTCAGTCTGACAGCAACCCCACCGGAGGAGCGAAAGGGCGAGGCAGGGCCCTTCGAACTCGAAAGCACATCCTGTATGTGAGGACGTAGCAAATAATAAATAAATAAATAAATAAAGTAGAAGCTGTAAAGAAATTCGAAGCAGAGCGTTGTGTAACCCGACGTCTATATACCGTGTGCTTTCTATCGGCTGTGGCTGACCTGCACAGGAGCTGGCCCATGTCAAAAAAAAAAAAGCACTTCTTTTTCACTCATTTCCTCACTTTTCCATGGCAACAGCAGACACTGCATACCAGAGGTGCACGTGGGTTGCAGCTTAAACAAGGGCTCAGTCTTAGAGAGGCTGCAGCTGAGGATGGACTTAGACTCCTTCTATTTAGTTTGCTCCCTCGCCTGTCTTTCTATATTTTGTCAATTCCCTGCACGCCCACAGTCATGGCTGCACAGCTCCGGTCACTCCTTATGTTTCTGGCTTATTTAAACACCTACAGACTCGGTGTTGAAGCCGTTCTGTTTTTTTGTTTCTTCTCTCCCTGGACTGTTTGTTCACAGGTCCACTGGGCTCCTCAGACGCACCTTCCCCCCTCACACTCACCCAAACACATAGACTGCAGGTAATTGCAGCATTCAAACTACTCAAACTTCCCCCTCACCTCATATAGGTGGAGCATCATAGAGCCCGACTAACCACAAACCTTTCTTCATGCATGTCTCATTTAACATTTTTGGTGCCCTGTGCGAAGCAGCTGGGGAGTGTGGGGGGGATAAAACACTCAAATGAACAACGGCATCAGCAAGTTGAGTTTTCCTAGATTGGCATGCATCCCTAATGAGCCCTTTAAAAAATAAATAAATAAAAGAAGAAGAAAAAAAAAATAGAAAGCATCGCCCTCGGAGCTGTTGAGTCTCAACCAGTGTCTGACTGTAACAGGCTGCCCTGCACTGTGTTTACGCTTCATCTCCTCGCTGTCTTTAAAGACAACTTAGCAGGGGGAAGCTAAGCTGGGCTTCAGAGCACACACACACACACGCACGCATGAATGAATGCAGAAGCAGAGCTGTAATCTTTCAACACACTTGTGCTATTTAAACTATTTTCCTTCTTTCATTCCTTTTTCTTTCTTTCCTTCTGTTTGTATGTGTGTGTGTGTGACGGTGTCGTCTGTGGCACATTATCATCAGTGCGACCTCCTCCCGTCCTCCCATCACAACAAACATCCCAACCGCAGGGGTCACCGCGACAACGGGGAGCCAATTACACACCAGTGTGTTTGATCAGAACAGACGGCTGATGCACACACACACACACACACACACACACACACACACACACACACACACAGATATAAAAACGCACGTGAACACACTCGTTCTACTCCGAAATCATCTCTTTCCTGCAAATAACTAAAGTGCCGTCTCCCCGCTTTAATTTGCACGCCTGTCAGTGTCTAAGAATGTTGATGTTTTTTATGTTTTTTTTTTATTTTCTCTTTTTTTCAGGGAGATTGTTTGAAATCTTCCAACATCTTGGGGGGGAAAAAGAGGTTAAAGATGTTGGATGAAGAGTTATGTTAGAAACTCGGTGGGGAAGATGCTTATAAACACATGTGACAAGTGACACGGGTCCCTTCTGTAAATAGTCTGTATCTCTGTGGGTGTGTGTGTGTGTTGCGTTGCATAGTCCAGCCCCTGGGGTCCTGTGGGTGGTGGCCCCCCGATTGTGGCTGTGCTGTCACATCCCTTTAAGGACTGTCGCCTCGCCTGTCACACACACACAGAGTTACACACACGCGTGCACGCTGTTTGGCCTGCCACGTCCCTTGAAAAGCAGGAAACTCGGATGTGGCAGGAGATTAATGTTGTATGGCCCAGGAGCACGCATGGCGGCGCACACGCCTCCACGCAACCGGAGCCGCAGCTTGACTCCTGCCCAACTTAAAGCATCCTAAATATTTAGGGAAGAGAAACGGCACCAGCTGGTTGTTTCAATGTGAAAAGTATTTATTTATTTATTCTTTGTCTTTTTAGACGACAAAAGATGACCAAAAAAAAAAATCTGTGTTGTTGCTAGTGCGAGAATTTCGAGCACTGCTTGAAATGTCTATCACACCACATCGGTATGTGACGAATGAAATCCGGATTCGTAAAGTTCTTAAAACAACGTAAGATGAGACAGGAACCACAGTGCCGTCTCAGGCAGATGCTGCGTCTGTCGAAAGCTTTAATGAATGTTTGATTTCTCGTGTGAAGCTGCTTCAAAACCCCAAGATTAGCTTGAGTTAGCTTCTCAAACACATATAGCTTTCAACAGAGATGGCTCCTGTCAGATTACTCTTGGGATTGATTATAAGTTGTTGCTTTATTGGTTTGGATTCTTTTTCTTTTCATTGTAGAAACAGCAATGTTTCATTCAAGCAGTTAAAAAATAAATCAAAGCAACTCTTTTTAATGGGAAATTAATCAAAGTTCAGTCTGTGCAGTCAGTGACTAATCACTGCAACTCGGCTGAATTTTGACCAATCTCCTTAGCCCCATTCTAATGCAACTTCCTGTCTCACATCGTTTCTTGAAAGCTAAACTTTTAAGATAAAACCATAGACATTACAGGGTTTCCCCCAGTGTATAATGAGCCTGGCAGACCACCAGGCTGTACCTACACCCCTACCAGACTAAGCATTGTTAGTTTATTAAATACACCAGTAACAGTGATGGCAAAGACGGGTTATAGAGTCTCTGATTATTTTTTTTTTAACTCGCCCATAACCACTGCCTCTGTACCAGTCTACATGGTAACAAGTTTAGCGAAAAAAATCAACAAGTCAAAGAAATATATATTTATTTAAGTAGTATATTTTTATCTTTGCTTTTTTTAAGGCTTTGTAGTTTGTGTTTACATATTAACAATGTCTTCCATATCGTTCTGTAGATTTTGAACACAGTTCATGATAAGTTGAATGACCAACTTTGGCAACTCCTCAGGACATAATTGTATTTTAAACAAGTATTTCAAGAAGGCACTTAAAATGGTTATTTGCACTACAAGAGTTAATATTAGGAAGGTTATTTGCAACTTTGACTGCAACGTTTTGAAAAAGGTGTTGCAAACATAAGTAATTTTAGGCCACAACAATAAAAAAAAAGCATAGCAACAACCTGGAGGAACTGAGCAGCTCTGAAACCAAAGAATGAGATGGCAACCTCGGCTATTCATATTTTAATCTGAATATATATGAAAGTTGAAGCTCAATGTTGAATTTTTTAGTTCTAAATTAGTCTCTCTAGAACTAGCAACCCTTGCTCCTCAGTAAAAGATTGATAATGAAATAACACCTCGTTAAAAACCAGATTTAGCTCTGTAGCCTAAACGCTACATGAATGCATATTTAATACCTAAATTTACTGGCCTCCACTGCCCTGCCCTCAAGTTTTTTCCCCCCACATCAGCAATTAAAGTTTGGATCTGTCATTTATTGGTTAAAAAAAAAAAGGCTGATGTTGATTTGGAGATTTTGACGTGGCTGTGTCGCTAGCTGGGCCCGCTGCTAAAAATACTTATTGCTGAGCTCAAAGGTTTCCAACCAAGTCGTTCCAAGGCTCGGTGTGTTTGCCAGAGTTATGAACAATATTTCGATGCATTAGAGTCGTGTGGGATGACAGCAGTCATTTTATGTACCACTCAAGCCCTCCGGTGTTACCAGGGAAACCAAGATATATATGACTTGTGAAGAAGTTGAGGCATTAATTGAGAAACTTGAAGTTAAAAATGTTACTCTGAATGATTTTCCACGTCTATATCACTGTTTTTGTTTTTAAGCTAAATACGAGGTCCTATTTGCATTAAACCTTTTAAATCAAATATCCCATTTAACAATTTCACAAACCAAATTCCCTGTAAAGTGATTACTTGAGCGGATCCGGGGGTCCATCGTGGTGAATGTTCCGTTTTTAGCCCCTGCGTGGAGCAGAAAGTGATGACGCGTACCAAAGCAGTCAATCGGTGTACAGCCACCTCGCGCACGCTAGCTCATCACCCCTAACAGCGATCGCACCGCCCGGTTCCCCTCGAACCCCCCACACCGTCTGCCTCCACCCTCATAAATGAATCATCATGTCGCCCAGCAGAGCAGAAATGTTCCTTAATTGCATCGACATCACCGGATCTGTCTTTTTCGTGTGTCAAAACGCACACGGCATTAATAGGAGGGGAGAGGGGTCTCTCTCTCTCTCTCTCCCTCTCTTTCTCTCTCTCTCTTTTCTGCCATGTCAGTGCTACTCAGTGTCTGTGTCATTTTCTTTGCTGCATTGTTTTCCTCCTCTACTATGTTCTCCATGTGTAACGATTCGGATCAAATGCTGCTGTGTGGAATTAGGATCCGCCGCCTTTTCCCCCCACCCCCCTCTTTCTCTCTCTCTCTCTCCCCCCCTTGCCCCGTCTCTCACACCAGCCCTCTGGCTGACAGGCGTCTCGTTAGCGCGGTGTGTCTGTCAGTGAGGTTGGAGATTGAGCTATGCCCCCGCATACCCCCGATCTCTCTCTCCAACTCTCTCTCTCTCTCTCTCTTTTCTTTCTTTCCTTTCACTCATTCACAGACTAAGTCGTTCCGCGGCTCCCCCGAAACAAGCAGCTCTTTCAGGCCTCAGTAATGATCCGATGTGGTGTGTTTATTTTCATCCACGTTTGGTCAAACGTTGTTGTGTGTTTCTCTCTCTCTCTCTGTTTTCTGTTAGGTGGAAATCAAGATGAAGAAGATGGACGCCATCAGATGGGAGAAGCTGGAGGGAGAAGGACAGGAGTCCAACATCAAACACTTCAATCCGAGTCAGTCCTCAGCTTCGATGTTTACGCTCTGTTTTTCTTCCTTCTCCTTTTTTACTCCTCTAATCTATCTGTATCTGGTCTCCTGTCTCCGCAGCCGTCAGTCCGTCTCACTATCTTCCTCCTGAACCACTTCTTGTTTCTTTCTGTCTCTGTGCGAAGATCAATATAAGCTCCTGTTTGTCTGTTCTTCACTAAAATGAGAGTGGGCAGTCGGGCCCTGCTAGAGTCTTTCATTAGCGTGACGGCGAGGGAAAGGGAAGGTAGCGGTGGTGGCGCGACTCTGTATTTCAGCCCACGCTTTCCTGCTATGGACGGGATTAAATACGCACGTAGTTGTGTCGGTGGGAAAGGCAAAGTCGTCATTAAGTGGGCAGCCTAACTATTTTTCCACGGCCCAGATTTTTTTTTATTTTTTAACCAGGGCCCGCTTTTATCTCGCAATGCATTCGAACATGATATTTGGGAATTTTTTATGAAACTTGTCCACACTTGGCCTGAATCTGTCTGCTGCTGCATTTATGTAAATCTGTGTCTGGATTACGCGTCCTGCTCTGCCTCTCCATCTCTTGCTGGGATTATGAGCGGATCTTTTTACATCCGGAGAAAACAGAAATCATATCTTGGGGTGATTGTTTGCCAAGTGAGTTTATTTGTTCAGCCTTGCTGGGCGTGTTCTAATGAAACTGTTAATGGTGAACTCCAGTAAAGATTGACATTTTGGTTCGAACGGTTGCATACCATTTGGAGTTTATCACAGAACTACTAGCTTCAGTGTAATTTGTTGAGGTTTTAGGTGATGGACCAACAAAATAATGCATAATTGAGAAGAGGAAGGAAAGTGATGCTTCTGTTTTTAACATTTCAAATTAGAATCTACTTGTTTCAAAAACAGTGAAGTTACCAAACCTGAAAGGCAAGAAGAAACGTTTTCTGGGGAGTAAAAAGAAACATTTCAAATGTCATAAAGTTTGCCACAAACAGGCCAGGCGTAATCGGGTGGGCGTATGGAGGGCCGAGCCCAGGGTGGGTAATTAAAATTCAATTCAATTTCAAAAAGTTTTTATTTATTCCCAGGGGAAATTAAATAACCTAAACATATGCACCTTCAAGATGATCTCGTTTGACATTTGTCTTGAAAAACAAAAACAAAGGGGAAAAAAACAACTATTTTTCATTTTCACAATATCACAACAGACCCCGGTTAGAAAAATTGATAAAAATGGAGTGAAGCATCATGTTTCACTCACAGATTATTTCTCACACATGACTAAGTTTTCATTAAAGACATAGACTAAAGATATTGGAAGCACAAATTTCTAAGGTTTTTGCGAGATGTGAGCTAAAGTTTATGGTCTTTATGATTTATTTTAACAAACATGGTTATTTAATTTGAAAAGTTGCATACATGTTTCTTCATACACATGAATTTAAAAAACATGTTTACTAGAAAACATTTCAAAGAAGGCCCTACAATCAGATTAAACCAAAATTATACTTTTTGCTGATTGGTGGAAAACTAACACTCCAGTTACAAATACGAAAGCATATTTTTGTGTGATTTGAAATGTAAAGAAAAATTAAGTGGTAGAGTCATAGCTTATAAAACAAATTTGATTATATTCAGACAGACTGAATGCAAAATCAACGCCACACTTTTCAGATTTTTACGATGAAAGCGAAGCGTTATTTGGCTTCCTCTTCAAAATGAAGGCCTACTTATTGTTGGTCTGCCTCATGAAAACCCAATGAAACACACTGAGGTTTCCACTCGCAACCAAGCTTGAAAAAATAAAACGGTTCTTCTTTCTGTCTCCGACCTTCTCAGATTTTTCCCACCTTAACATTTTTCATCTTCAGTAAACTAACATTTCAAGTTCTTCTTTTTTTTTTTCTCGTTACCCCTTCAGATCAGTACCCGACGTCTTCCCACTACACCCACAAGTGGGACAAGATGGTGATGGACATAAGCGAGGAGGAGAAGAACGAGAAGCTGGAGGGAGACGCGGCGCTCAACAAGCTCTTCCAGCAGATCTACTCGGACGGCTCGGACGACGTCAAGCGGGCCATGAACAAATCCTTCGTGAGTATTCGCTCCTGCAGTGACGTGGCTTCATGTTCGCTCGAAGTATAAACTGCAAAAACCTAAGCGATGCCACGCGTTGCTCTTTACAGGTTATTTTTTTTCCAGGTGTGCAGAAAGAAAGCACTTTTGTCATCACTCTTCTATTTATCTTTCTGAGAACTTAAAATAAATGAAATAGAGTTTCAGGTCCACTCTACATAAAAATGTAATAAATGTCGTGGCTGTGGATGTTTCCTCGTCTGCATTCATCCGATGAAGGTCTTATTGAAGTTCAGAGGCAGGAAGAGCTCGATAAGTGTCCGAGTGGCAGGAATCTGGGGGGGAAACAAAGAATCACGACGAAACACTCTAAAAGTCTGTTTTCCCTCTTCTTCTGTTTATAGAGAGCAGCTGTGTAGATGTTTGTTGAGACTGTGAGGAGAAATGAAGAAATATTTTCTAAAATTAAGGTGGCTTAGATATTAAAAAGGATGGGTTTGGCTGAGTCACTAGGATTTTTTGTCAATATCCCAAAATTGTTGTTAGACCTGTCGCAATAAGCAATAAATCAATTAATCACATGATAAATTAAAACAAACTACTTTTGCATAATTTATTCTTTTTGTCATTTCTCTCTCTTTCTTTCAAAAACTGATAAGTCTTCAGACTGCATGTTTTTTGAAGATCAATTTTGTTTATAGATATTTCCTAATTTATTTTTGTTTCTGTTGTTTTGTGAATTTATTTTGGACATTTAAAATGTCTTCCAGTGTTAAATGTTCATTAGAATTTAAAGCTTTAAACTTTCGAGAATGTGCTCTTTCATTATTATCAACCTCACCACTATATTCCTTTAAAATGCTCTCATAACAACAACATCGTTTATCGCTGTGACTTCTCTGGGAATTTATCGTCCGGCAAAATTTGTTACTGTGAGTCGTTTGGTGTAAAAAAAGAAAAATCAAACCAAAATTTAAAAAGTCGCAAACATCAATAAACTGTTTATGTCATGTTTTATTGGACCTCATTTCTCTGCATTTCTCTGTTCAAGTGCATTTAAATTCCTTTAAGATTAAACTGCCACTGAAAACAAAACAACCCAGTCACAACTGAATGACATTGATGGTATTCATGATGAACTGCTGTTTTTCCTTTTCATTTAGGTAATTGAATATCTTGAACTAGTTTTTTTTATCCAGTCTATATAATTTATTTGCGCTAAGCAGACCTAGAGAAGCTGTTTGGCATTGAGCAGAACTAAAGGTTAATTCATTGCACAACCTGAGGAACAAATGCAGAGAAAACCTAACTACTTCCATTATTAGGGCGCCAAGGTTGTTGACCCAGCCACCAGCCTTCGTAGGCAGTTGCCATATCAACGGCCTTTACTGCAGACAAATACTTTGGTTTGCTTTAAAAGAAAAGGCCGTGCAGGTGTTGAGATCCGTCTCTGCTGCAGCCACGTTTGAGTCGGTCGGTTTCTAACCAGGTCTACTGTCGTGTGCTCAATCCGCCAAACTGACTCCTAGGAGGCTAACAGTGTCGTCGACAGAATGCATTGTAATTTTTTTCCAAAAAAATATTTCAGGGGTTTTCATGATTTATAATGAAAGGCTACAGCATCTCCCTGTCTGTGATGTCACTTCCTGTGTACAGATAAATCTCAGATAGCTGAAGATGACTCTGTGCAGAAAGCTCTGCAAGTTTTGTTCACATTGGATTAAGTGGAACCACATGCAAATCTCTTACTCTCAGAATTATCAACAAGTCCTATCAAAACAGAGAGGAAACTTGCTATCTGTTAGCCTAGCACTTCAGCAAACTGCTTTGTGTGCTACACTCTGCCAGCAGGAGCAAAGACATGAGTTTATTAAAAACTGCTAATGTCTCAGAAATTGTTTTTTTTTTCCCTCCAAAGAGGATCCAGAGCTTAACCAGAACCCGTCTTACAGCCAGTTCTGAATTGGTTCTAAAAAAAGGAACCGGTGGGTTTAACATCCAAAGTTATTCAGAGGAGTTGGAGAATATCGTATAGTGCAACAATACATAGCCACACAAATCATATTATTTACCTCAGTATATAATATGAGGTAAACATGGAAACATGGAAACATGTTTCCATGTTTCCATAACATGGAAAAGGACATTGTATCCTTCTAGATAGATAGACCAAATGTCTTTCTTTGTCTTTTTGTTATTCTGTCTTTGTCTTTCATTTTCTCTTCTTTTTTTCTGTTTCTTTCCTTCAGTTTGTCTTTATTAGCACCCACAGGAGAAATTTGTGTTTATAAACCCTGTTTTTAAAGTGGTTTTAATGAATCCTTCATATTTCCTATCAGCCTGTCTCAGAGCCGATCAGAACCAGCATCTCTGTTTATCACCACCACCTGGCAATAATAAAAGACGGGCGGCAATCGGTACATGAGACTCGAAATAACATTAATGGATTTCGCCAAAATTGTCAGTTTTAAGCTCAGATCTGTGCTATCGTATTGATCTGCACAAACGCTGCGGCATCAAAAGAAACATAGGAAGCATAAGAGACACTGATGCTTATCCAACTTTTCTCAGTGTTTATATCTTTGTCTTTTTGTCTTGTCTTAAATTAGACAACACAAATTATTTAGCTGTTGGTAGGACAGGTGTCCCTTGTTTAAAAACTATCTAAAAGAAACTGATTCTGGAGTTTTATATATGGTTGGAGTTTTGTTGATTTTGTGTTGGCCTCCATAAGCCATCACTAGCTCATGTAAAAATAAAAACAGTTCTTTCATCTGACCTAAAAACCTAACGTAGAAATGGCGTTGATTTGATGACTGAGACTTATCAACAAATCCCCAATTAGATCCTTATTGGATCATTCCTAATCTACCAAAAAAAAAAAAGACTTGCGTTTTTCCCCTCTTAGTCCACTTAGCTCATCACATTCTGCCTTTTTAGCTCTCATTTGTACATCAGTAGAGTCACTTCTTACAGGTAATCTACAGATACACACAATACAAACACAGATACCTACAGCCTAATTTTATTGGTAATTGCGGCTGCACAAGCAGTCGTCTGTCTGCTGTTTGGGCTCAAGGTTGGTTTTCCTGCTGAAAACCCAGCAGATCGATGCGAGTTTTAACAATTTAAAGGACCCAAGGAATTCCAAACGCATTCCGAGCATGTGCAGAAAATAACCCGTTGCAGTCTTGAAATAAAACGAAGAAGAAACCTCTAATGTCAGTCTCTGCGCGTTTTGTGGAGAGCTGACCTTTTGATAGAGGCAGCTCTGGTCTTTTCACTCTCTAATAATCCTAAGTAATGTTGATGCCGGCCGCAGATTGACCGTCGCCAAATCCGCGTTAATGACAGAGACCCAGGCTAATTTGGATTCTGAACTCAGACAAAAAAAAAAAAAAAAACAGACTTTCTTGGTGGATGTGTAACACACTCACACTCCTGAACCGACAGCGACCCACAGCCTCTTAAAGAAGACATCCATCTGCACTTATCTACAGGCATTGATTTGTCACTGGCTGTAAGAGAGGAGCTGAGTGCAAAGTTCACACGACCCAAAGTCAAAACGACACAAAAAATGGAAAATGGGGGGAAAACTCCATTTATAGAACGTTATTTTATTTTAGGGAAGCTGCACACTTCCCAGTGATCAGCGTAAGGTTTCAGCCTTAAGAGAATCATTCGCTGTCATTCCCAGCAGAATTAATCTGCGACTCTTTTTAACATTCATGCCAAGTAGATGTTTGCTCCAACATTCACCAGCGCTAGAGCGCGTAAGCATCTGCTTACATTGCAATGCCGGCGCTCAATAAAAAAAAAAGCCAGGAAAGAGAAGGGTGGTGGAAATAAAGATGCAGCAGCGGAGAATGTTTCTCTAGTCGCATTGATTACTGCAAGAGCGTCTTCACAGGTCTGATCAGAAAGACCCAGAACACGTTCTTCCACCGACTCGGAGAGCAGACCTTAAAATAATGCTAGTGTATAAATCACTGAACGGCTTGGCACCTCAATACATTAAAGATGTGCTGTTGTCATACTGACCTTCCAAACCACTCAGGTCTTCTGGTTCTGCAATCAGTGCATTTGCTCGTCAAATCTGGAACAAACTTCAAGAAACCCACAAAACTGCTGAAACACTGTGCTACTTTAAATCAACTCTAAACCCTCCTGATTAGAGTTGCCTTTGATCTGGTCACAATTTTCAACTTCTCTTTATTTCACCCTTGAAATGTGTATATATATGTATATTTATGTAGCCAGCTCCATATTTACTGGAGTAGTGTGAACCTTTATTTTTTGCATATTTGGCACATTATAACAAAACTGAAATAATAATAACTTTAAAAACAAACTTATAGCAATTATTATCTGTTTCTCTTCCCTGTGCAGATGGAGTCTGGTGGTACGGTCCTGAGCACCAACTGGGGCGATGTTGGCACAAGGAAGGTGGATGTGAAGCCACCAGACGATGTGGAGTTCAAGAAATACTGAATGTTGCCCTGCATCCCTTTTTTCTTTTCTTTTGTTTTCTTTTTTTCATATCATCTGTCTACACATTTGCCCACCTGAGCTCCTTCAGGATCCCTCGTTGCTCGGTCGTCTGCACAGCGGCCTGCTCTTTAGCTTCCTTCCTTCAGGAGGCGCTGCATTCCCATTATCTCTCCACCCTAAACCAAGCTAAGCAACTCATTGGATTTGAAATGCAAATGATCTGTTGGTTGTTTTTTGTTTTTCAAGAGGCCAACCGACTTAAAAAGGGAATCAGTAGACCTGAAATGCAGCGATTCAGCCTTCAGAAGAGTTTTCTCTTAACAGCCACAGCCTTTCTGTTTGGAAGCCTTTTCACAATTTGCCGTCTTCAGCAGTGTAAAAAATGTACAATTGCTTAGGATAAGAACTACAAGTGAAACCTTTTTTTTCTTCTTCCTGTGAAGAGTCTGCACCAGTGCTCTGTTTCTTGACTCGTCCACCAATTGCTCAGCACCTGGCGTCCCATCAGTGTGACTCAAGCCTCTTTGTAAATAAAAAAGATTTCTTGTTTGGGCTGTAAATCCGTGTACTGTTGTTACTGTCTGGAGTCTGTTGCGAACTGGACGGGAAGTCCTTGAACGCATCACTCGGATTCGGAAGATGGGAGCGTATTGGGACAGGGAGGGGGAGCCGCGTGCTGCGATTAAATGCCGGCAGCGGTGAAATGTGGTCTCACTGATACGAGAGCAGGCGGTTGAGATACGACTGACGCCTTGAGGACTGGGTTTACTTACTGCAGTGTGATCGGTATCGAGACGGAAGAAGCCCCGACTCACCTCAGGTTGTTTGTCCAAGGACGCAGCCGAAGACGAGGGAAGCGTTCGTATTGTTAATGCACAGGGTGTCGGTGCATTTTTAAGAAGTTTTAAATTAATCTTTTAACTCTAAAATTCATTAAAAAAATTAAGTTGGTCTTTAACATGTTGATTGCAGCTCTTACATTTTGTCTGGACAAGAGTATTTCATCTTGTATATTAGAAACAACCAAATCGATACAAAATATCGATAATTTGATACCAAGACCTTATCGGCTCGATATTAGAGTGGTAAGATTTAGTTCCAGCTTCCCTCTTCAAATTTAGTTTTATTTTTGTATTGCAGTTTCTAACCTGCTCTACCTGAAAGATTCAGTGGCAATTTGCTGGAATTATCTTTTTTTCTGGCAATTTATTTAGGAAATATGCATGCAAATCAAGTTAATATCATTAAAGTATTTCAGAGACACTAATCCAAATTGTGTCCAACTAGAAAACCACCAGAAGGTCAGACATTTGATGATGTCAAACTTAAATAAAAAGTATCGGTATCAGTGTTGGTTTCGCCACTATGGGCGATACCAATATGCAGTATCGCACACCTGTGTCGTATATTCCATGTAATTTTTTTTATCGCAGGTTTGATTCAAACATCTTTATTGCATTCTGACTCGAGACGGTTGAGGCTACTACTAACTAGTTGCTAATACTCCCTTGCTAGCTATAGCTAGCTACCTTTTGTGTCCATCATGGGTAAGTTCAAATTTATTGTCAATTGTATAAATTAAGTTTGGATATTTCTGTGGAAATATAGGTATTGCATTTTATTCACAATGCTCTCAAGAAGGTCTTCAATGTGAGTTGGTGAAACGGGCAGAAACCCGGTATGCAGCAGCTGCTACTGTGAGGGGCTGGGGGTCCTACCAAGCCGGGAGAGCATTAATATGGATCAGCCTCCCTAACCACATCATCAAGCCTCTCACACTGAGTTAAGTGTTAAATTCATCACACATCGTTTCATCTCTCCTGATGATCAAACAGCCATTTGTGACTCTGGATGGAACTCTTAGCTCCGTGACACTTTACTTTTCTCTCTCTCGCTCTCAAGCACACACACACACACTCATACACTCCTCTAGTATCCTTCACACACACACAAAAAAACACACCGCCCCCATCCTTACCCCCTACCCCTGCCCGAGGCGGCTCTGCGACATCAAAAGGAGCTAAGCGCTTTGCATCGTGGGTAAGATCTGGGAGCGTGACGGGCTGCAGAGTCTTTAGTCTCATTAAAGAGTTCTAGATCTTCTACTCTCACATTAAAGAACTCTGGAAAAACTTTCTGCTGGGGCCTTTGGAGCAGAGACCAGATGAGACGCTTCTTGGAGAACACTGAAGGAACCCGGCGATACACGCAACACGTGTGATCAGATAACATATATTCTTTTGATCTATAACAGAATAAAGACGCTTGAAACCTAGAAGTTTACTTAAAAAAAAAAAGTTTTATTTCATGATATTGCACTTTGAAAAGTTTGGAATGGAGGTACAGCTACATTTAGATGGAAATTTGGAGGGGAAAAAGCACATTGTTTTGTTAAAGGTAATGTGAAAAGAGTTGAAGCTGTTTTTATCTGAAACGTCAACATGCATAAGTATTCACACCCCTGGAGCCTCTTCCCATGGATTTTATTTGGGTTTTCATTCAACAAAAAGGCGCATGGCTGTAAAGTGAAATGTGTTTTGTTTTTTTTCTTTTAACAAATAATCTTAAAAGTGTAATGTGTCTTTACGCTGAAACACCCTATTACAAGTACAGTCACCTTCAATTCACCTGACATGGTGGTGGAAGCGTCATGCTGTGGGGAAACTACAGATATCTCATATTTTTTATATCTATTTGCTTTATCTCTGGACGTTGGGCATGAAAGTGTATCTGTGAATCTGACCAATAGTGAGAAACAGGGACATTGAAATGACTGCTTTGATTAGGATAGAGCCATAAATGACTTATCTTCCTGACTGTTAGCACTTGGTCACCAAGACACAGAAAAGATTTATGCCTATTAATATTTTATTGCTAAATCAGAGCCACCTGGAAGGTTATAGCCAATCATATATCACCTCTGTTGTTATTATTTGTGATTAAAACTGATTGAATTTCAGCTTGTTTTACATTCCTAAAGCAAATCTTTCCATATGCAGCTCTGGCTTCCAGTGGAAGCGTTTCATATGGGCAGTTACGCAGGGCGGCTTTAGAAAGGGGCGGTCCGCCCAAAGACAGGTTTTCTTCCACCATCCTGTATTCAACCCTTCCCTCCAACTCTGCCCACGTACCCTGTTCATGCCGAGTTATCACGTAAAATCATAAAATCCCAATAAAATGCATTGAAGTTTCTCTTATTCAACATCGGAATCCTCCGGATGTACGGTTCTGTAAATCCACCGACTTCTTCTGAAGTCCTTTGTAGATATTTATGTACAGAATTTTAGGCAACGTAAATCACTGGCTCTATTAATGCAAGCTTTTCCTACATGAAGTAATGTCACTATCTCTGTTTTCTAGGTAGCATGTTACGCTCTAGCTCAGAAGACCTCAGATTAGTAGCTGCAGTGTGTGTGTGTGCGTGTGTGTGTGTTTTAACGGCATGAAAGGATATGCCGCCACTGCGTTTGCCTTTCAGTGTCAGATCAGCTTTATATGCATCTAGAATTCATAAACACAGCTACTAATGCAAGTTGCTTTTGAACAAATCTGCTTAGATTCAGCTACCTACAGTAGATGTTATTAAGTAACTCCCCCCTCCTTCTTTTCTTCTTTTTTTTTATAACTTTTCCCTTCATCTCACCTCCCTTTGAACCCGTCCCTCCCTCCTGGGCTCTGACACGTCTCGGGTGAGTACTGGTGGTTTTCTCACACCAGCCCCATGATGCGCGCCACCCACCATTTGCAGGGCATGATAACTCTGCAGGCCACCCTGCAGCCTTGGTAGTGATACGGCCAGGACTGGTGTCCGCCAAGCGGCTCGCAGATCCTCTGACAGTGGGTGTAGCCGCGGCGACACTCGTTGCAGCACACGCCCTGGTGGTCCAGCATGGGGTCGATGTCCGGGGCGCCCTGCTCGCCCTCCAGTCCTCGCTGCAGGGAGAGGAGGGAGGGGGAAGAGAGGGGGGAGTAGTCAGACTTGAGTGGCTCGTTTTCCTCGTGGGCATGTTTAGCAGTGAAAAGATCTCATTTCAGCCGTTAAATATGGATTTTTCAGCTGGCAGGATTGGGAGGCAGGAAGGTCACGTGTGGTTTTTTTTCCCCCCCTGTTAGTTTTCAGTTTAATCCTGCCTGCAGTTGTCAGGGCTGTGATGAAAGGAGAGGAGGCAGGAAGGGAGGATGTGTAAGTAGGCAGAGGTTGGTAGTACCTAGCTACATTTACTCACTTTTACTTGAGTAATATTACTATGAAGTATTACTATGAAGTATCGCTTACTAGAGTAAAATTCCTGGATGCTCTACCCACTGAGTAACTTTACTGAATGAAGAACAAACACGTTTCAACCATCGGACACGTGCATGAAGTTTTTGTTAATGTTTCCCATAAATTTTACATAGAAAGAAATTGATTTGGAATAATAATTTTGCCTGATTTAATTATGTTATTTACATGAATTATTTTCCTTTTGGTCTTTAAAGGGAGCAGTATTACATAAAATCTACTTTTTTTTAGTTGTTGGATGTTGTTCCATCATCAAAAACATACCTGGAGGGTTGTCTTGATTCTTTCATGCATGTTTGAGAAATCCTTTAATCTCCATGGTAACCATTTGATTGTGCAAAACATTTGGGGGGGGAGGGTGACTAGCCCTGCCTTCAACAACAAAGTTCCTCCTCAGACCTTCAGTTCCCAAGCTCTCCTCCATAACTCCCCCACTCAGCTCCTTCAGACTAGCCAGCAGACATTAGCAAACACCTAGTGATGCTGCATGTCTGCTGAGATCAATATAGGAGCTGCTTCTTAGTGAAATGTTGGTAAAAATGTTAACGGATTAATAGAGGAGCAATTAACCTGAAGATGGAGTTTCAGAAAGTGGAGTTTCTTAAAGAGACAGAGGCACAATTTTAAGGAATTAAATCACTAAGCCATATTTGATATTTACAGCATTTTTATTGCAACTCAACTTAACATTGCACTATATAATGGTGTTATGCAACTAGAAAACAATTAACACTGCCCCTTTAAAATACCAAAATTTCCACATAACATATTTTACTGTCTGATTAAGTATTTTTTTAATATTTAAACAATTCGTGCTTTGATCAGTTATGCTTTTTTTTACAAAATACTCCCTTTTTACTCTTGAGTACTTTCTTGGACAGCTACGTTGTACTTTTACTTAAGTAAAAGCATGTTGAAGTAGTACTACTACTCTTGAGTACTCAAAAACCTCTGTATAAGTATGGAGGAGAATAATAATAATAAGAAGAAGATGCAGGGGTTGAGGGCGATGAAATTATTCATACAGCCTCATTCCTGAAAAGGAAAGCTTTAGACAGGCGCGCGGAGAAAATACATACACTAAAAGATGTGCAGTGACGTGCCAAGCCCCTCCGCCGTGACCCCAGCATCTGCTGCGGCTCCCGTAGATGTGAGAAACTCTCCGCTGGGGGAAAAGGCCTCCTCAGGTCGCCCCTCGTATCCGAACCGACAGCTCGGAGCGCCGCGGCCGGATGTCAGCACGGCGGAGGGAGCGCGTGTGACTCACCTGGTAGGGATTCTCCGGGTTGAACTGCGGCTCCTCGTCCTCGTGCTCCACCGCGGCAGCTGCCTGCCGGCGCTCGCGAGGAGCCGCTCCGCTCTTCCGCTGGCCGCCTGCAACACGTCACAGCGTCACTATGACAGCGGGACAAATATAGGAGCCGAGCGGCACTAATGCCGCACGGCCGGCCGCTTCCCGGGCAGCGGATTTCAAGATCATCAGATATATA
>CAEGAF010120635.1:0-22730 GCA_903067075.1 Micropoecilia bifurca
TCATAGAATCACATATCTAAGTCTAAACTATGTTACAGAGAATAAACACAATAAGAACATGTTTAATCTGTGGCATTTCTCATTAAAATGGCACATTTGTGATGTATTAAAATGAAATATGTTCGGCACACTTAATGATATTAGTGATTAGGTTATGTATTCATCAAGTACTTTTACTTTTAATACTTAAGTATTTTTAAAAGCCAGTACTTTTTGACTTTTACTTAAGTAAAAGGTTAATGTGGTACTTTGACTTTTACTTAAGTACATTTTTGACTGTGTACTTGTACTTTTACTTAAGTACATTTTTTGAGTACTTTCTCCACCACTGCTGCTCAGTGACACTGAAAACATTGTTCAAGTGTCATAGAGGAGCCATGTTGTGATGACTTCCTTAAGGTGGAGTTTCAGAAAGAGCAGAAGTTTCTTAAAGAGACAGAGGTCCAATTTGAAGGTGTTAAATTAGGAACTCAAATTTTGTTTAAGTCATGTTTGAGATACATGATTTTTATAACAACTGAAGGTAACATAGTGACTTGTCTGTGCTATAAAATGTCACTGTCTGGTGAACACATAATACTGCTACTGTAAAACAACACACAACTCTTCTGCAGCATTTGTCATGATATTAACTTTGGTAATGACGCAGTGGTGGCTGAAAACCATGTGTATTAAAGACGAAAAGAATAAAAAGCTGTAGATTAGGTTTGATGTTGTTTTTAAATCCTTGGTTCCAGCTTCAGACTCCAGTGGAGCAAAGCCAGAAGCCACTTCTTCCTCCTCATCATCTTCCTCCTACCTGTTCATATTTTGAATTCTCAAAACTTTTCTTGTTACTTAAAAAGATAAAATAAAATTTCTTATCAGACATCGCTTCTTCATCAGGTACTCAAGTGTTTATGTTCTGACCAGAGTCGGTTATCAATCAGTTTGTGATGACAGACATTTTGTCTGTGTTTTTGGGCTTTTTCCACTGAGAACTGAACCTGGGCAGAAGGAATGTCCCCAGGATCGCAGCTAGAGTCCAACACGCTGCAGGAATATTCATCCAAACGAACATCCAAAGAAAGCAGAGTTCAGTCAAATCCGTCTCTTCGTCCCGGTGACCTCGACATGCAGACCATCAGAGGAGCACAGCAGACGGAGTTGTGTGTGCAGAAGGAAGAGGAGCACTCTGACACCTGCAGGGCTCTGACATCCCTGGTTCTGCCAGCAGAGCCTGGCAGAGGACAGAGTAACCACACACGCTTCCTTTCAACAGAATACACACAGATCCAGAGTGAGATTCTTCCAAATGTGAAGAAAACACAACACACTTCAGTTAAAGTCTCAATAAAAATAAAAATTACATTTTTCCCCTTGTTTTCTATATTTGAGGTTATATTTACAGAATATTTTCATGTTCTGTTTTTTTTTGTGTGGTCATTTTGTAAGCAAGCCTCACTGCTGCCAGGTTTAAATCCTTTCCTGTCCTTGTAAGGATTTCTCTGATTACTATTTTTTTAAATATTATTTTACATCAAAATCTTAAGCCAGGTAGAGAATCCTCCACCATCAGACCAGATGTTAAATCAGTTCACATCGCCGTCGCTGTGCCTGACGTACCATACTGTATGTTCAGCGCCATTACCATGGAGACGATCTTGAACAGTTGCCATTATTAAACTTTGCTATCTGAGCATCTCCAGAAATATACCAGGAGTCCTGGAGGTGGGAGCTTCAGACCGAAACATGAATCAGACGTCAGCCGTGTTGATGGCCAACCTCCGCTTCTTTATTGCAACCCAAACGTTGATAAGATGTCTGCAAAGGAGAAAGAGGGGGAGGAAAAAACAAATCTTTAATGGCTTTAATGGAGTTCTGGAAAAAGGGAGGTTGTCGGTGCATTAGCAGGCCTGATAAACAAAAAGGAAACGGAACATTTAGTGGAGCACAAGTTCATAAAAGCTGCTGCACTTCCTGCTCGGGTCGCTCAGTTCACTGTGTTCCAGCAAAGCTTTCCTCATTCTGGTAACAGAAAATGCTACTAACATAAATACAGTAATGCTGATGTAATAATGATCGTTATTTTTATTAGACAGTAAATCTTTCAGGTAAATATCAAACCTTTCTACCAGAACAGAAGGTTTTGGCATTTATTTTATTATTTGCGTTTTCCGTCACTCAGCTCCTCCAGACTAGCAGCAGCAGCAGTTGGCACATCTGCTGAGCTCATTATGCAAACTGCTTTACAGCCCAACTCTCCTAAGATGAGTTATAAATGGCAGTTATCAACTCCACTGAAGGCAGAGCTTCTTAAAGAGACAGAGGCCCAATTTCTAGTCATCAAACTGCAAAGTCAAGGTTCTTTTAAGTTGTGTTTGATATTTGATAGTGTTATAAAATGACATCATGTGCCTGGAAAATATATAACGCCTACTGCACCATCCCTTAAGGGGTTAATAGAGGAGCGGCAAAAGCAAACGAGGCGGATTAGCAAAGCTGACCAACAGCTGATGATGTCAACTGGGACAACAAAATTTCATTTCTATTTGAATAAAGTATTTCTGAATGAAATGAAGCACGTATGCATAAATGGTCCCCAAGTTATAAAGTAGTAGTTTCAAATATTCCAACAGTTTTTATTTTTTAAAGTTCTTTTTCTGTAATATTAATGAAGATAAACTCTGGTGTTGATTCAGTCTTCACCTGCTGAAGTTGGTCTCCATCCAGCAGGTGTTCTGCAGCTTTCCATCCCATCTCTTAATCTTTATTTGCAGAAAAAATAAATAATTTATTATCCACAGCATGATCAGACTTAATGCTTGTTTAAACAGCTTTCTACTCCGTCCATTATGGAACATGAAACCATCCATGATGTACAATATCATCATTAATGTTCCAGGTTGGTGATTAGATCATTCTAAACATTTTCCACCTTTAGAGTCATAGTTTTATTGTCCAATTCCATTCATATTTTGTAAGTTAAAATACTTTAAAGTTCTGGGGATCACTTTAATTCTGCGAGAAGCAAAGAGTAACTTTTTAATTTGTAAAAATACACTTTAAGTACCAGAAACGATAACAAAAAGTGTTCTGCATATGCCAAGAAAAATAGTAGATTTCTGAAAGAGCAATAAAACTACACAGCAAAGTTCATAAAGGAACTTGTAAGTTACAAGAAAGTATTAGAAAGTTTAGTGAAAAGCAACATGTGAGATTTAAGTTCCCAGTAAGTTGATTAAATTCATGAAAATATTCTGAGAGCTTTTTGAGCCGCTTTTATTATGAAGGTGCTTTATAAATTTGATTGATTGATTGATTGATTGACTGACGACTGCACAGTAGTGCAGTTGGTAGAGCTGTTGCCTTGCAGCAAGAAGGTTCTGGGTTCGATTCCCAGTCTTTCTGCATGGAGTTTGCATGTTCTCCCTGTGCNGGTTCTCCGGTTTCCTCCCACAGTCCAAAAACATGACTGTCAGGTTAATTGGCCTCTCCAAATTGTCCCTAGGTGTGAATGTGTGCATGGTTGCTTGTCCTGTGTGTCTCTGTGTTGCCCTGCAACAGACTGGCGACCTGTCCAGGGTGACCCTGCCTCTCGCCCAGAAAGTTAGCTGGAGATAGGCAACAGCAACGCTCTCAACCCCACTAAGGGACAAGGGTGTAAAGACAATAGATGGATGATTGACTGACTGACCTGGAGTTTACAGCAACATTCCAAGAAAGACTCAGAAAATGACCCAGAAAACTAATGAATAAGACCCTGGAGGTTGTTTCTAGGAAGAGCAACTTGTAACTTTTGGAGACGCAATTTGTAAACTCTATGAAAATCTCAGAAAATCAAAGAACTTGTAAAATTCAAAATCGTCAGCACCATGTTTGTGTTGAGGAAAAAAGTGAATTCATAAGTGGAGGATTAGATTCTGGCACAGAAAATCCTTCAGGCTTTACAAAGGTTGAGTCAGTGAAGTTTAACTGAGCTCTGCGAACACAAAACTCAGGTTTAGATACGTCGAACTGTTACAAACCGGGTCAATTAGATAAAATTTGTGGGAAATACATTTATAAGTTCTATAAAAGTACTTTATAAATGTCATCTAAGTTCAGATAAAGTAATTTGTAAGTTACAGGATAGTTCCAGAAAAGAACTCATCCTAGTTTCTATGTCATAGGAACGATTGCTTCCTGCAAAATGACATGCGGACCACAGTGTACATGTGGTTGTTTTTTAAGCATCCTATAAGTTCTAGAACATTTCTGTTAGTTCTAGCAAAATTAATTAGAAAATACTCAAGAAAGGCCCAGAAAAGAATCCTGGTGACATAAATTTTAATCCTCATACAGACTACTTCTGCTAAAGTAGTCTGCTTGTTCTATAAGGGAATAAATAAATCTAAGCTAGAAGTTCATCAAAAATATCCTGTTAGTTATAAGAAATGAACATTTACATTTCTGGACAAAAAGCTCAGTTTTAATGAAGTTCCAGAAAGTTAATTCAGGAAAACAGATTTTTGAGGGGAGTTTAAAGATATAATGTAAGAAATTATTCTGTATATTTTAGGAAAATCCCTGAAAAAATATCCTGAAGAACATATTAAGTTCGAGAATATTTGGAAAAGCAGCCTGTAGGTTCTAGTGAAACTATTCTGGTCAGATCTTGGAAAATATGAGAACATTTCAGAAAATCTCTTGAAACCTCAGGGAGAACAAGCGGTACATTCTAAGAAAATAATATTCAATTTTGTGAAAGTATCCCTCTTTAGTTCCATGAAAATTTTAAAAAATTAATAAAAAAAACCAGTTCCCAGTAAAATCTGATTCGATTTTGGGAAAATCAGAAAGTCTCCTGAAAGATCAGTCTGTAACTTCTGGGAAGATTAGCTTAAAATTCAGAGAAAACATTTCATGTGTTCAATGAAGGTAAATAAAATTACCCAGTAATATCTGACAGTCTTTGAAACTTGAAAACTTAAAATGTTGAACGCAAGTTCCATCATCTGTAAGTTTTCACTTCTGAGAAACTTTAAAACTATAAATTCCAGAAATTCCTTTAGATTTAATAAAAAATTAAAAAATACAGTCAAGTTTAATGTGAATGTTCCAAACAGCACCGCGCTGCTGCCTGTTGAACTGTTATTCAGCACCGCGGACAGCGCCAGGGCTGCGCGCGCGCTTTCATGGTCTTCACCTGCCGAATCACAACAGCGCGCGACCAATTAGACCCAAGTGGACCCGTCTCCCTGCACGCGACTGGAAGCGGTGGTCAGTGGGAGGGGTCACGCGCATCCACTGGGGAAAGAAGAAAATTAAATCAGGTGGGGAAAAAAAGCCTGAGCTGCTCAGACCTGAAGTAAATCGTGACACTCGAAACAGAAACACAGACGGGAGGAGCGACGCCCACCGACCAGAGCCGATCAGATGGAGACGTTCAAATGTGGAGCTGTGAGCGTGAAAATGTGAGCAGCTCGTGACGCGTCAGGATTACTAAAGCCATTTATTTTTTTATTTTTTTTATTTTATTTTGTGTTTGTGTTGTTTTTTCCTCGCCGAGGCGCTCAGCTCAAAGTCTGGACACCGGGAGCTTGTGGATGTGCGCAACAGAGGATGAGTGGCACTGCGGCCGCTGACCGACCGCGCTCTCCTCACCCGTCCCGCTTCTTTCCCGAACCTGGAAAGTTCTTTTCTCTTCACTTCCAGCCTGAGCACATCCTGAAACTCAACACCTCGAAATCTGAGGACGCTTGTCAGCGCGGAACCTGTTGTTGAGTTCGGGTTTTTCTCTCTCCTCCTCTTCTACAACAAAAGTACCTGGTTAAAAAATCGCAATAAACTAAGCTGCACATTTCATCCCCCCCCCCCCCACTCCATGAAAATCTACATTTTAACATTTTCTCCCACTTGCTGCTCTCTCCTCCACTCTGAGAGCGACTCGCGTCGTTTGGAAGAGTCAGCACATTTGGGATGAAGATGCTCTCTGGAAGCGGGGAAGATTCGCGGATTTCATGCAGAGTAAACTGATTCCCCCGCTCAGCAGCAAGGAGGATGGTTGGGGGCGACAGGTTGCGTTCAGGGTAGAGAAGAAATAAAACACTTAAAGCCGGGAGGGGTGAAAAAATGCCAAGTTTTAGGACATTTTTATTCAGATCACAGACAAAGTAAGCGAGGAGACACGGAAAAAAACAGAAGGAAATAGAAACAAATATCAACGCTGCTTTGTTTTTTATTTTTTATTCATTTATTTATTTTAGTTGAAGAGGTTTTGAAGGATCCACACAGCTTGTTGCGGAGGACAGAGCGACCAACAGGCGATCCGAAAAAGCAGCTTGTTGATGGCACTGCGCACCAGGAGGACTTGGTTCGGGCAGGTGTTGCGCAGGGTCTCTCATCTTCAGGGCTCTTGGTCCAGGCGATCCAGCAGTCTGTTGTGTCTCTCCGCGAACCAGGAGCAGGATCAGGGGTTCTGCCACCGGCACCACTACAAGGCGGGGGACTTCGGCGCCCCCCGTCCCCACGGCGCCCCCGCCTCCGGGCGCTGCCCACGCGGCTTCCCCTACGCCTGCTGCGCCTTCCCGGGTCACCCGAGGGGACATGAGACCCTCGGCCGCCGCTTCCTGTCGGCCATGAAGCGGCAAAACGTGCGGACCCTGTCGCTCATCGTCTGCACGTTCACGTACCTGCTGGTGGGGGCCGCCGTGTTCGACGCCCTGGAGTCCGAGTTCGAGATGCGCGAGAAGGAGCAGCTGGAGGCCGAGGAGAAGCGGCTGCAGGGGAAGTACAACATCAGCGAGGACGATTACCGCAAGCTGGAGAGCATCATCATGGAGGCCGAGCCGCACCGGGCCGGGGTGCAGTGGAAATTTGCGGGCTCTTTTTACTTTGCCATCACGGTCATAACCACCATAGGTAAGTCTGAGTGTGTGTGTGTGTGTGTGTGTGTGTGTGTGTGTGTGTGTGTATAGGAGGGCAAATACTAAAAAAGATTTCTCCAAAAAGTTACTTACTCCACATAGTCTACAAGAGATAAAAACACTCAGCTGAAGTTTTGTTTCCTCCTCAGGTGGAAACAAGTGAGAACAAGAAGGCTGGAGTGACCCTCAGAGCCATCATGTTTAGGTAAAATGCTTTTATACTCCATGTCACTGTCAAAGTCTCGTATTTTAAATCGTTTAATTCATGTAATTTCACCACCCATTCTCTCCTCTAAAAGCATTAGATGCTGGATGCTGAGTGGGTACACCGGCACTTATGGTGCCCCCGCTGTCTCACCTCTGTGGAGAAGAAGGCGCCGTGACATTTAGGCCTCCGTGTTCTGCAGGTCTGGGGCAAGCTGTGAAAGCCAGCCAGGGAGAGTTGAAAGAATGGTGGAAATGCCAGCAATCAGCCAGATTTGTACGTCAGAATCTCAACCTTTTTATTGTCTTCATGTGGGAGGGACAGCCATAACCATTAGAATTAGAAATGCTCTTGTTTTTGATTATCTATGCTTATGCAAAACCATAAAGTTGATTCATCTGTGAGTTTTGAGGTTTCTCTCTGGTAAGAAAAAGAAAGATATCTTGTCATTTAAAACTAATTTCCTGCTTTATCACAAAGCTCAAGTCTTTCAGCACCAACTTCACTTGTGTCTGAAAATTAGATGAGTTTAAAAAAAGTCAACAGCTACATGTAAATAATGAGAAGTTCACTGAATTTCATTGGGATTTTATGTGACAGACTAATAGAAAGTTCAGGCATATTTATCAAAAAGTTGAAGCAAAATGATGCACAAAACTCTGCTTTTGAATTCAACCAATGGCCTTCATGGATGACCAAAGCTTGTAATCCGTCTCAGAACAAAAACAGCTGTTGTGTCGTCATTTTTACCGAAGGCCTCAGTGGTTTGTCAAATTGGCAACGTCGACCGTGATTCACTTGATCCAGCAGAGGCAACAACAAAAAAAGACACACTCAAAACAAATGTGTTAATGATATTAGAAATGTCATGAATTGTTGGTGTATCACATTTGATGCTGCTCGCAGAAAATAAAGGAAACACTGACCTGTTCCTGAGCTGCATGAGCCTTTTCTTCTTCTTTTCCTCCCCAGTGGCCAATTTCCAAAAAAATGGCCAGAGTGGCTCTTGAGCACCTCAGGTTGGCAAAGGACTATAGCGGGGAAATCCACGTTTACCACAGTTGACCACACACACCCACATGTCTGGATTCCACAGCTCAACCTCAAACAAGTCGACACAGACTTATGACTGCAAGTCACATATAGGCCAACAAAAACAGCATCAACCTGCAACCCACACACAACCCCTGTTACTCAAGGCCCTCATTTTGACCTTGTAAAAAAGGATAAACATGCAGACGCGTGTGTCCACAAACGTACACATGCATAGGGAATTCACAAGCACACAGGAAAAATATTACAAAAACAACATAGTCTGCTACTTCTATTTAGGACATATGGAAAGTTTGTTTTGGTGCGTGCATTTAGATGATTTACATAAGCATTAAAAAAAAGAAAAAAGTAAAAACATTGACATGGCTTGAATCATTCAAGTTCCCCGACATGTGTCATAAACCACAGATGTGGTTTCAGTGTCACCACTGACATGCTGAAAACAAAAATCCCTCCGTTTGAAGCAACTTTGAGTCTGAATTTGTCTCCATGTTACCTCTTTCATGGTTCAGGTTGTTCAGAACTGCACAGCACTTTACCAATTGGTTAAATTTAGAGCTTCGTTGCAGAATAATTTCCAAGTAAGCATTATGTGATAATCCTGGTCGGTTTGTTGTTGTTTTTTTTTTTTATGGCTCAGCCTTACCTGTGTTTTCTGCTTCCCCAACCATACACTGCCACACATGCACACGCTGTTTCCAACCTAGTGAAGACAATAATGCTTTTATCACAGCTGAAGTGTTCTCCGCTCCTGCAAATACCTCTTCATCATGACTCCTTACTTATCCTAGATTTTGAACAGTGCTTTCCCGACTGACTGTAATTTGCCGTGTGCGAGGTTGAGGAATGCAATGAACGGCGAGAAAATTTGTGAGCTTGTACGGGAAAGGGGAAGGAAGTGCGCATTTATTTCATTGAGTAACATCGCTTGGCAAAACCCACCACCGTACATACCTGGGGTAATGACTTGACAAATCAAATCTGTCAGACTATCAACACTTGCCACTTTTCCTTCCTGAGCAGGTAAAGAGGGACCCAGTTAACCAGCACTGAAGGAGGAGAGCACAGATGTGCACAGTGACTCAAAAGGTCGAAGAAGACGTTTCTTCAACATTCTGGGTTGAAGAAATTTAATTTGTCTCTGTGTTAGACACACAGGGACAAATTAACAAAGCTGCCAGATGAACTAAATATGTGAAAACCAGGATTTGTATGTCATTAACCGATACTAGACAAACAAGAACATCGAATAGCTCAAAATCAACACGAGACATAAATCTAGTTAGTTGTGATTTCTACTCTAGTCAGCCATGAACATGCAGGTAAGGAGCCTGACTGCTTACAGGAATGGTGAAAGCATGGGAGGAGCAGCTGCATACACGCAGCGGGTGACACCACAGAGTTGAGAAGGGCAAGAAAGCATAACAACAACACAGCAAACCTAACACTGAAACTGTCAGGAACAGAGGAGTCTGTTTAAAAAGTGTTAAAAAAGAAGGAGGCACTAGGAAATGCTGAATGTTGCCTGAAAGTAGTGATGATATGTTTGAAATAACAAAGGCAGCCTTTGTGCGTTTCATTATGTCATCTAAAGAGAAAAGTACAGAAGGCAGAGCTCAAAATTTGAGATATTAAAATTAGATTTACGTGGTTACTTATCAATCAATCAAATTTTGTTTGTATAGCACATTTCAGCAGCAAGGCATTTAAAGTACTGACATCTGACATTGAATAAACAGTGAGAAAGAGAAAAAGATTTTGAAAACGATTAAAACAAATAAAAACAAAAAAGATAAAAAAATCATTAAAACCTCAGAGTTTTAGCCAAAACGCCATTTGACAAGGGTACTCACACCTCAGAGTTTTAGTTAGCTTTATCCAGTGAGAAGGCAGGAGTTGGGAGAAATACGATCAGAGCAGCAGCGCAGAGACTTAACACACCAGCATCCTAAACAGGGATTTAAAAGCAATCTGCAGCGAGTCTACTCTGTCTACAATTAACTATGTTTATAGAAGAACCCTTGTGACAAAATATAAATTGAAAAACACCAACAAAGTTGAATACTGAATGCTAAACATACCCAGTCTTTGAATAGGAAATCACAGAATGTATATTATATAAATCTATACCTGATATTTCTCTAAATAATTTCTTATACAAAATACATTGTCCAAATTGTGTTAAATTGTTGTAGTTGACAGTTTTAAAATTCAGATTACATGTTTAATATTATGGAATCTTCCAACAAATTACTGAGTAGTGCAGTCTGTATGTCCACTTATGTGTAATTTGAGGATAATTGACAAATAATTTTTTAGTTTTGTTGCTTCAAACATTAAAATTAAATTGTGAAGTATATTAATTACATTTTCTGATAAAAAAATGTAAAAGATCATAGTCATACGGAAGCGCATTGGTCAGGACCACAAACACTTTAAACTTTTTATGAAATATATATATATATAAATACTTTTGGTAAAGAAAGCAATGGAGCAATCGGAGGATGTTTTGATGCTTCACTCAGAGTTTAAAGCATAGTATTAAATAAAGGGAGTATTGTTCGCACACTGTACGCATGCACATCAAAGAATCACAATACAATTCATGCAAGTTTTAATTTTAGAAAAGGGACCTCCTCTCACTCAAATAAACTTTTAACATTAATATTCTATAAGTCTTTCAAATTACTCCATGTTCCATATAAGCAGTGAAAATGGGATTACTGCATTGGTTCTGAAACAGCATTTTGAGATCCGCAGAGAATCAAGCTGCTGTGCTAAGGTTATATTTGGTCACTTTCTCTGAAGCTTCACTCAGCATGACGGCTCATTTCGGAGAGCAAACACTCTTTGCAAGAAGTTGATATTTGCATGCAGCCTCCCAGACACAAAAATGGTGACGCAGCCTGAAGAGATGCACAGGCATCAGACATGGAGTGCAAAAATTTGACTAACTGAGCATTAGAGTTAAGATTATACTAAATATATTTCAGTAAAATTTGATCAGGATATATTACTAATTATAGATGTATATGTATATGCATGTGTGTGTATTAAAAGCTTCTTTTAATAAAACACACATTCAGGATGCAATCCGGAGCCCTTAAGAACATATTAGTTTATAGTCGATGTAAAACTAATTCGAATACTTTTCAATATAGTTTCATGGTTTAAGTTCCTCTATATGGAAAAGTATTAAATTACACATTCAAAAGTATTTTAGCAGGATACTGGCTAAAAAGTTAACCTATTAAAATACTGAGCAAATTACAGCCACTTAAATAATCTAAGTGGCATCTCAGTGGAGGCACAACAATTAATAATTTGAAACAGTTTGCTTAAATGTGGCCCAGCAGTTGGCTGGATACACCAACGGAAACAACGTTGACAATATAACATGTCTGCAGTTTTGTATATAAAATTCTTCAGACTGACACATTATGACGCTTTATGATTAGGGTAGAGTAATTATATTAAACTCTAAATACATTTCTGCAAGGCACATGCTGAGGGTTTATTAGAAAACACTTGGCCAGTGGAAACATCTGTGGGGTGGATAAACCACAGATGGAGATCGCACCACATTTATGGAGGGACTAAGTTTGGCAGAAGGATCTAGTTGAGAAAGATAAACAAAATACTCCCTCTTGGGCCGTATTGTGAATTCCTGTGGTGCCAGTCGACCAGAGAGTGGGTTTAACTCCTTTTCTACTCCCTTAAAAATCAACACATTTCACAGCTGACTGACACTCGCTTAACATGGTTTTTTTTTTTTTAGATTTCTATGAAACAGTTGAGGCTTTATACAAAACAAATGAAAAGAAGCTAAATATTTAAAAAGTTTGTAAATGTATCAAAGCTGGTATGTTTGTATGATGTTCCTTGGGATTTATTTCTGCACAGAACAAAGGATTGTGTGAAATCAACATATGAAGCGTTGGCTGCCAGTTTAGAGTAATTTCCTGGTGACATACTAGGTAATGGCGCATTAAAACAGAAACATATTGACTTAAGCTGAAGAAAGTAACATCTACTATTGGATTTTATTCTCGAATTGAATACTGAGGCCACCAATCCACATGGTTTCTGTGTTGCTGCATGTCATATTATGAATAATTAAGCTGCGGCTCAAATAACATTTTGTGCACTAAAATAAGTCCAAAGTTTGAAGTGCAACCTGTTGGAAAGCAGTCAGTGCAGAATAAACACCTTACCTAAGGATTTGGAAATTTCTGCATCCTGTTGGAAGACTTTCACACATTTCAGTAAATCACACCACTGTTAAAGTCGTTGACGGCAACAATGCAAACTATGCTAATTACTTGGCTTCATTTGACTCAAATAGTATCCTACTAAACTGCACCCACGATGTAGCATCTTTAATTGCAAACAGAAACCCTAAAGTTAGGTTTGCTACACATATTTCTTTATCAGACAGCAAGATGTGTATCTGGAAGGCAGAAACAAATCAGACAAAAATACTATCGTAATGGTACCTTGAGGTTTGAAAGGTAAGAACAGCTATTTGGGATAAGTGCCTCAAGGTTTCTGTGGCCAAATTAAACACTGTGGCACAAAGACGGCTATTTCATGGAACTCGTTATGAAAATTAGAAGAGAGGGGAATAAAAGAAGAAATAAAGTAAAGTGCAGACAGAGACATTTTGCCTAAGGACAACAATAATTATTTTTATTCATAATTTCTGATCGTTGCTGTTAATTCCTTCAAACTAACCTCTCTCTAATTATTTCAACCACATTTAATAGGCATTCAGTTTGAATCCTTTCTATTTATCTCTCAAAAACTTCACAGATCTCAGTAGTGACCGTGGCTCAAAAGGCAGATTTCTTTAAATCTAAACCACTGGCCCCTGACCTCTAGCATTTGTCTGCAATATGAAAACCCGAGCTCAAAATGCCAGTGTGAAACCGGCTGACAAAGACAGCAGGATCACAGAGGAAAAAGTCACCACACTAGTAGGCAAATACAAAAGCAGCGGTGGTGACTAATGGTTTCCACAGAGAGCACTGGCACAGAGTTCAGACAAACACATTCAGGCCCCTTGTTATTACAACAAAGAGCCTCTGTGAACCACAGAACAATGAAACCTTCTCAATCTCTTGTTTAAAATCTTGTTGGGAACAAAGTGTGTCTTAGTGTGTAATTAAGTCAGTGGATACCTGTAATTTAAGACAACAGTTTATATCAGTGTTGGTTTTGATCATAGGACAATAAAATAACCAGATTAGGAAGGATGTCCTGCAGTCGTTGCCGTTATGCCCTGGTTGTGTCCAGAGCACAGGTGTCAAACTCCAGTCCTGTAGGGCCACTACCCTGCAACTTTTAGATGCGATTCTGCTGCACCACACCTGAATAGAATAATTATCAGGCCTCTACACAAGAAGGAGGCAGTTAAGCCATTTCATTCCAGTGTTTTGTACCTGTGGCACATCTAAGAACTGCAGGACAGCGGCTATTTAGGACTGGAGCCAATTTATACTAGATGTTACTAGATTTACCCGTCTTTATTCTGATGTCTCCTTGTAAGGCAGTGACTGTAACCGATGTGATTAATTCATTCATTATTTGCTCTAAGTATACTAAAATTCAGCTTCGACAGCTTGTGATCTTCCAAGAGTAAAACACTTTCTAATTCTGTTCTAATTCCGCCACAATCCAAGCAGGGTTGTGTTCTGCTTCCTGCTCACCCTCAGCCACCAGCCAATAAAGGACTGTCTGCTTAGTTTACCAAATGAGCTGTAAAATGAAATGGAACATGACTTGTTTTTCCCCGTATGTTGAGTTAAATGCAGCTGAGCTTCTGGGATGAGTTTCACTTTCTCTGCTATTAATATTGGTTGATAGCAGTGCCGCGTTATGCTGCAAGATGTAATAATAATAAAGAAAAGAACCTTAAGTGCAGTCACTACTCACTACTCTGGCTTTTAATTAGCATTTGTTCATATGTACTTAAAAAGTATACAGTGGAATCTAATTGCATTTTTCTGGTCAGGAGGCCATCAATGAAGTAATCCCTTTCTTTAGATGGCAATGATCAAATACAACTAGAGATGAGAGAAACACTGACCACATCATTTGATGAAACATCAGGAAAACTTGCCTAAGGAGTCAATGGAGGCCACTGGTCAACAGTCTCACTCAAAAAGAGTACAGTAAATACTGTGGTGGTGTCGGTGCTCTCCACTACTTCCATTACACCGTTGGGTTTTGAATCAGCATCTTAAATAAATTACATTATAGCCAGCATCTGTGCGAAGGAGATAGTTGCAGGGAGGCAACGCATGCAGCAGGATTCACAGATTTTGAGATGTAACCATCAGAAAGAGAGAAACAAAAAAGCTGCAGTGTTTAATCTAACTGCATTCATTCAACCCAGTCAGGTAGCTGCCTCCACAGCAGTTAGTCATGAAGCCTCTTCTCTGTAACAAGCCACTGACTATGCTGCTTCGCATCATCAAACGTGATTTTCCTCTTCATCAAAAGCTAAAAAGAAAGCTGCATCGTGGCATTCAGCACTTCTCAAAGAATGGTCTGGTTTGGATCTTTGCAGCTGGGTGCGTATCCCCTTACATGAAAAGTAAGATGGAGCCTCAGACTGACAGGAAAAAAAAACTCCACAAAATTAGATAATTGTTGCCATGACACAATCATTATGGGAAATTTGATAAGATTCAATGTATGATTTACAAAGAAACAGAAACATCTTTTTTTTCCCCCCCTCAGCATTACAGTGGTGAAAATTCAAAGCGGAGTGTAAAAATTGTTATGAAAAAGCCGTGACATGTCAGTGTGCTTTTGATTTGCTTAATATTTGTGTTGGATTGAGGTCGGCTGTGGTCAGCTGAATATGTGATTTCCTCCAAAGCTTTCAAGAGGAGAAAAAGAGAATCCCTGATGCCTGTGTGAAGTTGTCCACAACCAAAGGAAATGTTCCAACAAATTACCAGTATTGGCTTGTAATATGTCGAAAAGAAACAACTCCGCTCTCAACATAAAATAAAAATTCATTCTACAAGATACTGCAAGTCTCAACTGGATTGATGTAAAAGAAATGAGGACTTGCTTCCTTTAGGCGATGGAAAAACAATCACCCTGTTGCTGTTAAATTATTTTTTGGAGGTTTGTAAAATTTTGCTCTCATCTTACTTCCGCTTTCTTATTGGGGGTTTTCTTTCTTTTTTATACCAAATCTTTCTTCTTATTTTTTCTGCATTTTCTGAATATGAGGTTGAATGTTGAATGAAACAAAAAAGAAAAATGCATATAGTATAAAAGATGGCGTCTGGTTAGGCCTCTTCAGACCAGTATGCTTACATTATTAGGTTTACAAACATTAGATTAGAGAAAATTTGGTAAAACTCAATTCACTTTCAAGGCAAACCATTCTTGGTATTCAGTAAGTACTAAGTAGGCTTATCTTTGTCACGTCTACACTTATAGATTACTCAAGGGTTTTTAAAACCTCAAATCGACGTTATTGAGTCCCGTTGCAAAATATTGATACATTATGCAGCCTGGAAAGCCTTGAAACTGTGCCGTCAAACTTTCGCTTTATTTAAACTTTTAGCAATTCATTTTGGTAATTAAATAATAATTTTAGGGGGTTGTGGAGGTTAAATGTTTTTACTATGAAACGCCATTTTTGCAATTTCCTGCAAAGAAAATACACTCCTTGCAAAAAAATAAAACTTGTGAGTTTTAATTTATTTCTAAAAAAAAAGGAAAAACTGAAAGCATTGACTTTATGAAATTTCTCACTAGGTTTAGAAAATTATTAGTTTTAGTTGACTTACATAAACGTGCAGTATTTCAAATATATCTATAAGAAAACCCATGCTTAGCCATCGATCAGAAGAACTTGTTTGGTGACATATTGAATGAACATATTTTTTTCTGAATCCACTGCTTTTGATTTCACTTTTTTTGTAATTGAGTCACAGCCACCTGCCTATAACGTGATAATCCACTCAATCATCCTGACAGGCTTCCCTTTAGCTGTCAGCTGTGTCTGTATTAACACTGACAGACGAAACCAGTGTCTTGAAACACAACTGTCAAAAGTCCCTTTTCAAATGAATGAAAAAATAAAAATAAAAAATTATAGCACAGCTGCTCACCCTCACAGCCACTGGACAAGTTTGCAGGCAAAGCCAAGTCCTTTAAAAATGAACCAGATAGAGGGTACTGTGAAATTTGCGTCATCCTTACTTTAATATGTATGGAATATCAGCAAAAACAAAAAACAAAACAAAAAAGGAAAAAAAAAAAGCATGTTTTGGCAAGGGGCGGAGAGAGTACTTTTTTTTATGCCCGCAGGTAAAACATATAACCCAGAATTAGCTTAAGTACCTTCATTGAAGTAGAAAGCGCCATTAGGGAACAAACAAAGAATAGTTCTGGGCTATCCAGGCAATCACCTGCTTCCCAGTACCTATTATCCCCAGGAGGAACCTGCACTACTCCCCAGAATGTCTCCAAGCAGCTTTGCTCTCCAACTGCTGCCATATTTCTGCTCCACTGGACGATAAAATAAAAGCCCTCCCAGCTGCACACACACACTCACACGCAGAGGCACGCACACACACACACACACACTCACACACAGAGATATACAGCACTAAGAGCCTTGCAAGAAGGATTTACAATTAAGGGAACAGTGACTCCTCTTACTGAATGCAAAAGTGGGCTCTTGAGTGATCCATTGCCTTGAAGTGGAGCAAGTCACTTGTCAACACGGCAGACTGAGCTTCAAATATTTTTGCTGTGGGCTTATTGCAGTTTTAGCTGGGCCATGCGATTAAAGTTGTGACTAGTCAAACATTGTATGTGACCACGTTTTGGAGCAGAACTCAAGTCAGCGACTCAAGACAAGCTTTGTTTGAACTCATAGTAATTAGAGTGAAAGAGTCTGAGAAACTTTAACCAGAAAAAAAATATATATTTCTCACCAATAAAGCAAGGCCTCTTTGAATAATCAATTACCTTCCCAGGAGTCGGACAAGAGTTGATGTTATTTACTTATTGATGACTAATATGATCAACCCTCTGTACACTAAGCAAAAAATCTTAGTTTGCAAAGCCTGATTACAACTCTGCTCAAAGAATTTAATACATTTACAGCAGCTCCTATTAAAATTTCACAAACAATTTTCTTATGTTCAGCAAAACAAAATTAGCGCTAGATGAGACCGTGTCTTGTTCATAAATAAGCACAGAATTCCATTTGCTTTTGATGTCGGAAGTTGGTTGAATGTCTTTTCCTGTTTCAATGTTACATGTTATTACTTTCTACTGGTAAATTGATGTTCATTAATAATGCATCTCTGACTTTATCTATATTCATAGGTTTTCAGTAATTCCATTTCTCAACTAATTATTGCCACATCAGTGTTTAGTTGTTACATAGCAACCGAATTGGTGCTTTCAGGCGCACAGCTAATATCTTCAGAAGCTTCACAGACCTTTCCTGAATAAACTGTGACTACTTTTTGCTGTAGTGTTATTGAGAAGTTTACTTTTCTCCAAATTTGAGGTCCTAAACACACTGTTGTTTTTAATTAAGATTGCCCAACACTTTGTCTAGTTATGTTGTCAATTCAAATGCTCAGTACAGAGAAACAGGACCACATAATGACTGGCTTGTCACTCATTTTTTTCGTCAGTGAAGAATTGCATTTTTCTTGCCGCTTTTGCAATAGTCTGACAGGTGAGCTGATGGTTGTTGCCCTTCTATAAGGTTATCTCTTCTCTACAAAGGAACACTGGATCTCATTCATCCTGATCATAAGGGTTTTTGGTTACCTGTATGACGAAGCCTCTTTGTTCCCAAGCACTCTGGTTGGACAGATGTGGGATGTCTGCTGGTGGTCTAAATTTCTCTCATTTTCCCCTGATGAAAGCTACTGTGGATGCTCTTTAGGCCATGAAGATTTCCTTACAACATTGGGCAGATTAATGCCTTTACACACTCTCGTCTGACTAGTCTCCCATACATTTCTCTCAACATTTTAGGTTGATTTCCATCACTCTGGCATTCATGTCATGTTCCACGTCAGGACACAACATACAGATGCCATGCCAATAAACTGAAGTACCTCTGAAAGATTATTTGTTTTAAGTATTCAACACAAAACTGTATCTCTTATATTTTACATGAATTTACTACATATACTTTGATGCACTTCTTATATTTTTGTTTTCATTTATGATGATGGCTTTTAGACGAATGAAATTTGAATACTGACTAAGACCAATTCAAAAACATAGTTTGATTTTAAAAATGAAAAAGATGCCCTGCTATGGTCATGTTTTGACCTATGGGATCATTGGCACTTTCTCAAGGGACACTAAATCATAAAAGGTCATTACTAAGAAAAGTTGGGACTTTACAGAATGCTGCATCCAAACATGTCAATGAAAAGTTGAGTGGAAGGAAAAACTCTTGCAGAAATAGGTGGATAAGCAACAGGATCAATCACGCCCCACAGACGGCGGCTCTCGAAGGACCCTGGATATAACCGGAGTATTTCTTTTTCTATGCCACTCCTTAACCAAAAACAACATCAGAGGTGCCTCAGAAATTAGAAATTGTGACTTCATTTAAATAATTTGGGATCTAATTTGATGGAAAATAATCATTTGATGTTTATCTTGAAAAATACAAAACTCTGACTTAAAATAGTGTTTTAAATGTGTTTAGAAGTGCAGCTTTTTTTTGCAGCTTCAGCAAACCTCTTTCTTCTGATTTCTGGTTTTGGAGATATTATTTATATACAAGCTTCTGCCTCCATTTGAAAACCACTGGACTAAGTACATCATAAAGGATTATACTTAGTAACAAATTCAGGCTCTCTGACTCATCGTTGCACCTTGTGTGAATCCTGGGGACGGATCTCTCTAAATCAGAGGACAAATGCCCTTGTTGCTGCTCATTTCAAAAGCTTTAGTTAGGTCATAGAACTGCTTAAATTTCAAATGTTTTGTTGCATGATTTTATTATTTATTATAGCAGGTCTAGAGAAGACTATTAAATGTTGCCTGAGTGAAAAGAAAACTTTATTTTTCGCTTCACATCAGTAGAGTTACCTTAAAAATGTCCTCTGTCTTGAAGAACGCTTTTTACTCTTCAGGGGAAAGAATTGTGTTGGACTTCAGTTGGTACAATTTTAAATATTAAACATTGGCCTTTTAAATTTTGCATTAACTACTGGAAGTGTTTTATTTAAGTCTGTTTTTTCTGTTTATGTTTTTATTAGGAACTATTTTAGCTTACTATGCCACCAACTTGAGCAGGAGTCCTCGGAAGAAATGTTCTGTAATCTGTATTCATTCTAACTAAATATAACCTCAAGTAACGGTAGATAGGCATTAATGATCTGCTAAGCCATGTCATCTGGTGCTGTTGGTCCATTGGCTTAAATTAAATGCAAAAATCAACAAAATCTTATGTCACATTGTGGTTTATTTGACTGACGAGCTAGCTTTATGTAGACCGGAACAAGAAGCTTGAATTGCTTTCAATGTCATTGTTACGGCCAGTGGCCTGTTCTGTGTTTATTTGTCTTTTTTGCAGTGGCTAATCAAGTTACCTCCACTTGGAAGTGGATGCAGCCCTGCCTTCCTGTGCCGCTCCCTGAGGCCTACAGCGATTGGCTCACCAATCATCTGCTCCACCAATCCCAGAAGAGGCCGCCCCTTTAAAAACTAAGGACTACCTGGGAGAAGGTGCGGCTGATCCTTTGTCTGGATAGCTTGCCACTTTGCTGTGTGGTCTAGTTGACTGTTGTAAATTTGTTTTACTAGCTTTGACAGCTTTGTTGGCTTTGGCTAGATCTTGCTAGCTTGTTGTGTCCCTGTGAGGGACCTTTGAATCTCTGCTAGAGATTTGTAGTTTGGTTTTCTTTAAGATTTTTGATTTACAACTCTGATTGTTTTGTGGATTTTGTTTTATTTAGTACATTTTGTTGCCAGACCCTACATTTTGATTATTGTTCCTTTTACCCTCTTTTTTTTTGTAAAACCCTACAATAAACCCTAAATTATTATAAACCTTACCACCCGGTTTTCTTTAATGTTACTCCCCTTTCCCCTGGCAGAGCCGGGTCGTAACAGTCATAAACACCAATACTTGCTTCAATAACTGTGCTTTCACTATTCTTAAAGGGACAGCATGTTTCCCTGAACTAAACCCTATAGAAAATCTTAAGATTCTTAGAGACACCAGACAAGGCAGATTCAGTGAAGGTCGAACTGGATTTCCTTAACACCTCAGTGGCGCCACAGGGTGAGATCTACCGCGCCACTCAGCACTTATGCAGTAACTCATACAGCCAAATGATCCACTGAAGAGTTCGACATACTTTTCAGGAGGCCAACAATACTTTCTTAATCCAATGTAAAGTTTTTTGAAGAAGGTGCATTTTCTGGTTTTCTAATAGTGTGTAATGCGTTTGAATTAAATTACTGAAATAAATTGCTTTTCAGTGACATGATATGCTACAAATATCTTCATAGAATTTTTACAGCTGGTAAACATTGTATTCAACAAAAAAAGACAGACAAGGAAAAACAATGTCACTAACTGATTCTGTTTTCATGGCTGTTTATTTTACTTTATATTTTTGACTATTGGGGCTGCCTTGTCATTTTTCTGTTTGCATTCCAAGTGTTTTGCAGGTTCTTTCCATCCCCCCCCACACTCCTTGTCTCCCTGGAGTATAACATCTTCAAGTTATTTAAATCTGCGCTGGTGAGTACATTTTCATCCAAAGCCTGTATTTTGCTTGTTCTTATATCTTTAAAGAAAAACCAAAGACTCCCGTTCTTTGGTTTCCCTTGAGTGGCATATAAATTCATGAAGTAGATAAAGGGTAAGAGCCCCGCTAGCAATGCTGCTTTGTTTGAGCGGTTGTGACATGTTTACCAATACTGCTTTATATCTTTGCTGAGATGCTCCCATTGTGGGATGAATGCATTTGTGTTTGAATGCACAAGGATAAGTCTGTTTTGAAGAGGATAGCAAAGGGCTTGAGAGTCAAAATGTCTTTGCAAATGCTTTAATTGTTTGCCTGTCCTTGAGTCAACTCAGTAATATTTTTCTGTGGCACCCTGTTGAAGGAACATCAGGCAAAATTATATAGAATTCATTTTTTTGAGAACTTTGTAAAGTTTAAAATAACATTTCTAATAATAAGGGCAAAGACTAACCACGGAGTCCATTGTGAAGGAGATGACTTCCGTGGAACAAGCTCAGGAAGATTGCCAGCAGATTGTCTTCCATTCACGTCACACAGTGCAGCTACACTTTGATGCACCATAAAAGACATTATTTCTTTGGGTCTGATAGGGACTTAATTAGAAACATAATGAATCTGCCACACATCTGACAAGCCTAATTAGGTCTATCTGAAATGTGGGGTTAATTGGGTTTTTAGTTCAGGGCCCCCAGAACACAGACCCAAAACCCCATCCTGACCTCCGTCCAGGTCCCCTGGTCCCAAAGGCTGTTTTCTCCTGTGGAGACGACGGAAGGTCAGTTTTATTCTTGCAGGAAATGGCAAACAATCTCACCGTTGTTTGCTGTCTTCCTTGGCACTCGCGGTGTTGTATCTGTTGAGTGTGTTGTGATCCATCGGAACTCCTCCTGATGCCCTTTTTAATCCCATTAAAACTATTGTCTGCAGCTTTTGGCTCACAGGCTGGAGAAGAGAGACAAAAGTGTGAGGCTGCTGGAACAAAGCTGATATCTTTGGTGTAGGTATGTTCACCAACAGGGATGCAGAATTGAATAATTGTTTTTTTAATAAATTATTTTTGATAAATTAATTCAAATGCATGTTAATAAAAATGTACATAAAATAAGGAATATCACAGATATTAAGTATTTTTAAATTCATAGAACAAATATCTCTGTGTACTCTGACAATTATTACCAACTCTCCTAAATTGTCACCAAACTCGATATACAACAGGTTCAAAGCCTCAGTATTTTTGCTGTACTGTAACACCCTGTTGTTTGAAACATTGGTTTCAAACATCTTTGAAATCGACATTGTGCCCAAACGCCTAGTGATTTAAACACCAGTCGCAATGTTTAATTTCTGGGTCAAAAATGTCATTATGGAAAGTCATGGTTAATAGAAGGTGAACTCTGTTAAATCCAAGGTTTTTAGACAGATTATCCAGGTTTGTGGAGGTGCTAAAATTCCTAACCACATGCACATCAATGTTTTATCCCTGCCTTGATTTATCAAAGCAAAAATGAAGAAACAATTGAAAAGTATGTAGACACTAAAAGGCATTCCAAAAACCTGAGTTAACTGTACATCCAGCACTGAGCTATGCCTATAAATAGTTTGGAGAACTGTATTGTAGTGTAGGTGGATATGAGCAGGTTCATGTTGGTTCATAATGTTTTTTTTTTTTTTTTACTTAATTTACCATATACTCTGAATAAATAAATAGGCCTGGCAGCTTGAGGGTTCTGCACAGTATCTTGGCTGTGCCTAGTACTGCACATTTCTGGACTGAGATGTCTGATGTTGTTCCTGGGATCTGTTTTAGCC
>CAEGAF010120636.1:0-40029 GCA_903067075.1 Micropoecilia bifurca
TTGTGTCATGAGGTAGATCTCAGGCGGCTCGTGAGAGAAAAAGTAGATCTTGCTCTCAAAAAGTTTGAGCACCCCTGATTTAAATCATCCCTTCTGAGCATTAGGAGCATCAGGGCCAGGCTGCAATACAAACTCTTTAGCTGAAGTATGAAAACAAAAATGAGAAAAGTAGGTGAGTTGATAGGATCTGACATGAGCAGATAAAAAAATACACACAGATTGTCTCAAAGTTCTCCTACTGATATTTTGATGTGTTAAAAAAAATAATTATTTCTATTAAGTAACATCTGTTAAAACTTATACCAAAGTAAACCTTCACAACATTCCCCCTGTTAGATTTTTTTTTCTTAATTCAAAGTTCAAATAAATAGAAACTTTAAAACAAAACTTGTCAAAGATGATAACATTGAACCGTCCTAATATGATCTTCAAAACCCAAAAATTCAATTAATAGGGAACCTAACTGGTCAGAACTTTGTTGGAAGTAAAAAAGAAAGCATCCAGTTTGTTTAGTTCAGAGGGTTGAAATATAGATTGAAGATTTATGTCTCATTTAAAGACACACTAACGGGGGAAACACCAACTCACAAGCAGCTTTCTAGTTTTCTGATGACTTCCATATTTAGATTTTTGTTCCCAGGCAGAGGAAATCAAAGAGTCCTTCATCACAAAATAAGATCATGAGTTCTATAGGTTCTATCGTGATCCATGCACATAAAGACACGTATTACTTTGAGACAGTTCTTAGTGTTTTATGCCACGTTTTGCCGTTCACTCTGGATGGATGTGAGCTGCGACCAGGTCTACCTGACTGCGGACCACGCCGGTGAAGTCGGCCTGCTGAGGCGGGTAGACGTGCAGCTCGGCCTCATAGGCGCCTTCGCCCCTGTTCTCCGCCGTGACCATCAGGGTGAGGGCGTTGTCGTCACCGATGTAGATCTTCTCCCGGTCGCTGCGGCCAATCAGAGGACAGACACAGACGGTTACGACCTCTAACGACTCTTCCACGCCATTATGGCTGCTTTTGCTTAATCGACTTCGCTGCACCAACCTCTTCACCGACAGCTTGAGGTCGGGTTTGCAGATGTTGTCTTCGCCACAGTCCAGCAGAATGTGAGCCTGGAGAAGGAGAGAGAACAGAAAATCAATTCCTGTCAGAGGAACCAGCCCAAGTGGTTCAGGTCCAGCAGGAGCCACTAGAGGGTGGCTCCTGCTGGAGGGTCTTCTGCAGTGTCTTTTATTTACAACCAAGCCAACACTGGGCTTCGTTCCGAGTCCAACTCTGTGCCAACATGGTGCTGGTTTAACTTCTCTCCTCAAGTTACCATAGCAACAGTTTGACACGCGAGCCAAGACTGTAAAGTCATAAGTCTCGCAGGTTAAGCAAATTAAAAATGAAGAAAAGAGAAGAGAACATTTTAATCAAATTTTAGGGGGTTTTTGGAGAAAAAATATCTTTGTAGGACGAGGATTTTCCTACAAAAATCCTCTATTTTTCATGTTTCCTGTATTAAAAGCACAACAAAGTATTAAGAGCACACTAAGAAAATAAGATGATAAAATCTTGAGAATGAAGTCATATTACAAAAATAAACTTGTATGAGAATAAAGTTCATAGTATTATTAGAACAGTTTTAAAACAACATTTAATCTCCCTTAGGGTATTAAAGTATTTTTGAACTGAATTACATTTGAATAAAGTCATAAACTTACCAGAACAAAGTAAGAAAGTTACAACAATAAAGTTGTATTATGATAATAAAGTCTTAATTTTACAACTTAGTTTCTTTCTTAACATGGCCCTGATATGCTTTCAGGATCGACTGAGCCAGTTTACCATCAGTTGTAAGAACAGGATTTGGGTCACTTTCTTTCAAAATGCTTCCCATATTTAGCAGTTTAATAGATTAAATGGCCCCCGGGCCACACTTTGGACTCCCCTGACCCAGTACTTCTATAGGAAAAGACCCGCCACCCGTCTGCAGGCAGCACCTGCTTGGTGACGTTGGTCGGTGCCCAGATGTTGACGATGGGCTGCAGTCCGGTCTGATCTGCAGCCAGCTGGTAGTCCAGGCTGTACTCCATCGCCACAGAGATGGGAGTGATCTTATCCCGAAACTCGCGGTCGTCCTGGATGAAAAAGGAGAAGGGAATCAGATGTGCAGCTTCAGGTTTTTTCTGTTTAATTTTATGGAAATATTCAGTATAAGTTTATTTTTAAACTCTTGCCTTTCCCAGCCTCTCTGTACACTTTCAGATGAGGTCAAGTGGATGACCAATCAACATGTGCTGAATACACTTAAATCAGGGTATCTGCAGGTTTCAGCAAGTCAAATTCAAGTCTTTTTATCGCCACCTTGGATTAAAATTAAGACTGAAAAATCCTTAAGTATAGGGTTTGGTTGGGAGATTGTTACAGCCTTAAACGCTATATTGTCTAGCCTGAGCTTTTGTTCCACAGGATGTGTGGAGCCTCGTCTCAGTTGGTAAAACAAAAAATAGTGAGCCAGTGCTGAAAATTAACCTTATCCAGTCGACTAGCAATGAATTAGCATTTACCAGGGCACAAAAAAAGCTAGCTAAGGTTACATTACCAGCTAGTTAACAGTGAATACTTTAGCAGCTAGTTAGCTGCTGTGAATGTGTCAGCAGGCGACTCAAACTTATGCCTGACAGAAAAGTACATATGTGAGATTAAACAGAATTTAAGATCTGTGAGTAACGCCTTTAAGACCAACCTACATTTTTTAAATGAATTTAAGACATTCTAAGGCCTTTAGTGTAGATACATGAATTTGTGACTTTTTAAGGACCTGTGGATACAATGTTAGAGAGGTGAATGGAGGCCTGCAGGTTCATCTACGAGATGAGATTTGGTAATTTTAGAGAAACCAGGGCCTCCATTCCCTTCCTTTTCAAACAAACACAGCTTTGTTTAAAATAATCTATAATCATTGTGGAGTAATTCAGTCTGAGTTGGCAGTAACAGATTGAACAGTTTTCTTGCCACACCTAATCCTGCATCAATCTCCTCACGACTTGCTCTCTGAACTTATCTGACATGTTTCTTGTTCTCTTGCTTCCCAGAACATCTGGATTTATGCTGAGGTTAAATCAAACGCAGGTGGACACAGGTGGCCTCCACAAACACTGGAATTTATGAACAAGAAAAGAGAGCAAAGCGGGCAAGAAACAAATGGGAACTACTCAGGCTTTTATTCTTTAAAAAATGATATAGTTTTCATTCCACTCTGTGTTGGTCTGTCCCATAAAACCAAAGCGGTGTGAGCAATAAATCAAGGCCCTTTTACATAGCTAAACATTGATGTAATGATAGCGCAATATCTCACTCACTATGTGTGCAAATAAGGCATCAGGCAGGCCTCTGAAGAGCTGCAGTAATAAATACACTTCTGTGGGAACAGAATGTGAAAGGGAAAGAAGCCGACTGACGGCAGAAAGCTGGATCCAAACATCAGGAAGACCTGAAAGTCCTCATGTAGGCCTGTCACTATGACACATTTAACAAATTGTTCCAGACGTTATCGTGATAAGCTATATCACTGCATAAACAATGTAAACATGCAGTTATTTAAAAAGAACAGATCCCCAATCAAAGCTACCTTTAAAGACTCAATAGGGCCACGTTTTTAGGTTTACATACAAAACTGGAACGTAAAATCAGAATCTGTCTCAGATGTCCACCAGAAACTGAAAGGAAGAGGATTAGGCCTGTTGTAAGCGATTATTTTAGTAATAATCTATTGATTATTCTGCCAGTTAATTGAGTAATTAAATAAAACTCTGATAAAATAAAATATTGGTAAATATTAATACTGCCACAACAGCAGTACTAACATTGGATAGCAACATCGGCCCAGGTTTTCATATTTGCGCAGCCCTAAACGTTACTTCAGTACTGTGTGCTTTGCAGCCATGCATGTTTGTTGTTTTGCGGTTCTGTTTCTTCTCTCTTTTTGCAGGTGTAGAATCAGACCTCCAGGCTGCTCTCTGTATTCGCTCTGTCCTTCTTTCTCTCCTCACACACAACAAACAAACATTTAGATCATCACTGGTTTTGTCTTTAGAACCTCATGTTTCGGAGCTGTAGGACGCTTCAATGCCACTGAAGTTATCCGCATTTTACTACCAAACAGTTGTTCACGTTTTGATAAATGGATGTCTGAGAAAGGGAACTGAGTTGTTCTGATTCGTCTACGACTTCCTCACCTTTAAGTAGACTTCCTGCTCCTCGCAGGCCAGCCGTCTGTTGCTGTTCACCGTCATGTTCTTGGAGTACTGAGAGGCTGTGCTGTGGAGGAAAAGGGCGCGTTTGGTCGTCTCCTTCTGCTTCAGGCGATCCAGCGTCAGGTCCACACGGAAACCTGCGGCAGGAAGTAGAAAGGGAACATTTCCATCATACTATTCCTTCGATAGGAATGAAACAAGTGACAGGAGTTATTACAGACTCAGTGGACAGTTGAGAAGAGCCTCCCTCCCCTACGTGTTGCTACCAGGCTGAAGAAAAGAAACTCAACAAAGGCACAAACACACCAGTGGATGGGAAACATTCGCTCATGTCAAAACTTACTCGGCAAGTAGGTTCCTCTTTGCCGTATTAACATTTTTTTATTTTTAGGAAAGTCAAAAGCTACCTCAAGCAAGAATGAAACTTTTTTTCAATAACCTTTTCCAAAGCCGTACTTAAAAACTTCCTTAAAAAGAACATTGATGGAAATACACAGAACATTCTGTGTTAAAGCGTCTAAAGTGTGTTGGTCTGGTGTAATAATGCAGTCAAAACTGAATTTCATGTTTTCACTAGCTGTGAGCAATACTCTCACATTGTAAAATAACACTAGGAGCGACATGAAAAGCATGTTGAATTTGTGAAACACTTGACCCATCGCCTTACGTTATTGACTGCAAATATAAATGGCTGCAGCCGTTTGTTTCACTCACTCAGAGAGGCTGGAGCTCCAAAGCCGCCGGCTGCCAGACAGTATTTCACTTTAAAACTGTGAAGCAAAACAAACTAACCTCAGTGAAAGTCAGAAACTTTGACAGAAGTCAGCTCTGAGTAAAGCTAAAGGTTTGCTTAAAATCACTAAACATTCATGAGCGTTTAGCTAAAATATATAATACTAGGAAACTTGCAGTATCAGGATAAAAATGGACGATTCCTTTGAGGTGCGATCACTCACCATGACACCTGCGTGTTGGTTTGATGGAGGGTGCAGCTCTTCTCCTCTGGGTTGATGATCTGGGGGTTTATGTCCAACGTGGCGTTGACACTGATGACCGGACGAGCTCTGATGCACAGAAACACGAAGGAACGTCGGCATTTATTGCATCATTATCACAATAAATTTCTTTGTACGATAAGAATCCAGATTTATCCTGGTCACAATAAATTACAGTTAATTATGTTCAAAACTGTCAGGATTGTTAGTTTTACCATTTGTCTCCACTGTCTGTTCAATAAAAGCATAAAGAAATATGAATTTGTGTGAAAATATGACTAAATGTGGTTAAGGGAGCAGATTTTTAGTGATACAAATCACACTTTTCATTTGACCTTTATCCTAAAGAAATATTTGACAAACTGGAATCTTTTTCAAGGGCAGCATTTGTGTTTGTGGGGCTACAATTGCTGTGACACACAACAATACAGTCACCTAAAACTTTAATAAGTCGTCACATTGCTATCACAATATTACCACAAAATATCACGATAAAACTAAAAGTCCAAATGTTTATAGGATGTCCACTACGTACAATTAAGACATGAAGTGATTGAATAGATGAACTTGTGCTCTGAAAGTGTTTTGCCTGGATTAAGAAGCGTAAATGTGTTCCAACATGAAGCGTCATGTGATGCTGCTCTGCACTCGTAGCTTCTATAAAGCCAGTAGGAGTGAAGTGAATGAAAAACAGTAGCTCTTTGATATCAGAGGTGGCCTCGCTCATTAAACTTCTCCCTTTCAGTCAGAGGCATCAGCAGGGGATCTCACACACACACACACACACACACACACACACACACACACACACACACACACACACACACACACACACACACACACGAGATTTAGATGGGGTTACCTGTATAAAACAGCTGTGTCGGCTCCAAACGCTCCAACCACCAAATCTGTTGGACACAACCGCGGTTCAGAGTGTTAAAAGCCTTCGTGGGTCTGTTTGTAAAAGTGTTGGTGTGAGTGAAGTTTACCTGGATATCCGTTCTGGTCTATGTCTGTACTTCCTGTCATGGAATAGCCAAAGCTAGCAGGCATGTAGCTGGACGCCCATTTACCCTGCAGGACCTAACGGGGTGTGAAGATGGGAGGAAATAAGAGGTGTGTTTTGTGGATCTAAAATTTTTTTTACACGTTTCATTTTTTTTATTTTGTTCAATTAAAATAAATGTGACAACAACATTGGAAGGAGGTAAAAATGGAGATCCAAAACCAAACCTGGGTGTTAAGTTGGCTGATTTCAAACTGAACACCAAAACATTTTCTGGAGCATTAATGGTGACAAAATAAGTTTTAATCAATATTTAGGGCTGTAGACTAAATAATTTTAGTTAACAGATAGTAACTTCAAATGTACACAAAGGTTTTGTTTTTAACCATGTGATGAGAAAAACAAGGAACTAAACTGCCTCTGAAGAAGGAAATATCATTTTCACAGCTGTAAATACAAAACAGTCAAACAAAGTGAATATTTATATATTTTTTAAGAGATATTTTTCCCCTCCTCTACCTTCATGTTATTTTTTTCCATCTAATGAAAGTGGAGAGACTCCCATGACGGCTGCAGCATCAGGTTCCTGTCTACTCATGTCTTGTGTTGTTTGTTTGTGTTTTTTCTTGTGTGCTTCTGTACGACAGTAGAAGCTGATTGGCCAACAAAGTTGTACATTTTTAATGTATATTTTCTACCTATGAAAGTAAAAAATCCAATAATTCATCGTTAAGGCTCTTATTGTGAAGGTCTGCAGCTAATTTGATGTTACTACGACAGAAACGCCCTGATCAAACTCAGCCTCCTGGGGCAGGACGGAGTAAGTGTGACGGCAGCAGGTGACCTTTGACCCTGGTTTCGTGTCGACGGTTGGAGTTTACCTGAGAGGCGGTGGAGTCGATGCCTGAGGCGTGGCCATTGTGGATGTAGACCAGGCCGTTGTGGTTGGGGCCTCCGTAGGGGGCAGAGATGGCCACGTCTGAGGAGGGAGACACCAGGGTCAGAGTCAAACGCCATGGAAACGGACGACTGCAGAGCCAGGATTACGTCTACTGGATCTTTTCAGGGAGAACGGTCAGAGGAGCTTTCAGCTCTTTGACGTGCAAAACCTGGTTTCAGGGTCTAAATTAAAATTAGTTTCTAGTTTTTATTGAAATGTTCCTTGAACGAATACAATAAAGTATTACAATAGAGATGAAGGATTTCCAGTGTTTCCCCCTTCATTCATGGAACTTCTCTGAAGTTACTTCAAAACGTAGCATTGAGGTCGTCTGTGCTAACTGCTACATGTCTAGCATTGGGATGCTAGTTTAGGCTTGAATAGCTTCACTGGCAGGCTAACTCCTTTAGCACAGCACAGGTCTTTTCCATGGTCCAATCAGATTGTTTTTTTAAAGGAGAAACGACGCTGCAGCCGGCCAATAGGAGCGGCTTCGTCGTCCATCATTGTTTGTGAACGTCGCTTGCAGAAGTACCAGAAACATTCGAACACAAAGGTTCCAGCCGGAACATTTGTGTGTTACAAAAATAAAAATAAAGAATCCAATTAAAATTTTCGCGGATGAAAATCTATGGAATTAGTTCAAATTCCATCTGTAATATTTGTACAATACTTTGTTTTTAGTGTCCATATTGCTTGTGATTTTCTCCTTGTTTCTATAATAAGTCCCTCTCAATCTCATAATCTTGAAATGGCTTCCTTACGTGCTGATTTATGTAATTATTTTACCTGGTAGCCGTCGTCGTCTTCTTGTAGTGCGTTACACATTAAGGTTTGTTCGAATCCTGTTATTTTTCTCAGAGTGTGACAGGAATATGTGTGATATTCATCCATGAATCCACACATCATCCTTTTTGTCACAGAATCCCCATCATCCTTTTTCTGATCTTTTGGGTTCTGAAAACTCCAACTCTAGTTTTCCAGCTGAATTTTCTCGATACGCCTGGCGCATCTGGCCGCTTGATGAGCTTTACAGTAAAACCTGGTTTTAGCGAAGCGACAGAAATGCTGCCTCAGGGTCTGACCTTTGTACCCGTCCCTGTCCAGGTCCCCCAGCGCCGCGATGGCCGAGCCGTATCTGGCGTAAACCTCGGCTCCGGTCAGCAGCTGCGGCGGCTGAAAGGAGAAGCCGCCTCGGCTCAGGTAAACAGACACCTGAAGGACACACAGCCGTTAAGACAAAAGCAGATGCATCTCTATATGTGTTTGTCAAAAAGGACAACTGAAATGTTGGACACATTTTCAATTATAAATTTAAAAGAAAGAAATCATCTCAAACTACGAACCAAATTATTAAAAGGTTAAAGAGTGAACTAAGGCATAAAAGCAGATGAGACTAAATGGGTTCTGTTTTTTTTCATTGCTTTTTTTTTTTAGAAAGTCTGAACATAAATCTTCTTTCAGCCTTTAATAGACCAATGATGACCAGGGATGAAACACAAATGTTCAACATGATCCAAGTGTTTTTATTCAAAACGGATAAGAAGAAATTAATCCAAATGCTTCAAAGCAACATGTTGATTCTTTGGGGAGCCGCTGAAATTAACTCCTTCATATGACAAAAACATTTCAAGCTGGACATATTCAGAGAATGACCTCTGGACTGAAACATGCAGCAAAACATTTGTAGAGGTGATCCGTCACATGTGAAATGTTTTTGTGCGTCATCATGACAGCGCAAGTATTCAGTTTTTTTTTTTTAGATCTGTTTGTTTACTTCTTATTTTCTACTGGTGTGGAAAAAACATCTGGTGTGTTGACAGAGATTCATCTTGATCTCCAGCTGCTCTGCTACGTGTGCACATTCAGTGAATGGTGTGTGTGTGTTGGTGTGTGTGTTTCCTACCTGTCCCACCTCCCTCAGTTTCCCATCGGTGCCTCGGTCCATGAAGAGCGGAGCTCCGATCAACACGTCCACAAACCTGAAACCCAGACGACATAAAAATAAGAACCATCCGTCTCATCTGGTCCTCGCCGCTCGTTTCACAGTAAAACTCACTGAAATAAAACATCCTAGAACACGACACTCTCTAAAGGTTTATTAGCTCTCATTTAGCTAGGAGGAGGGTTGCAAATCAACAACAGCAGACAAGATAAGCGTGTCGTCTCTCTCCCAGCTTTGTCTCCGATTGGGAGAGAATCAAGAGACTCTCCTCCATCGGACATGAGCTGCGTTTCCATAAACCACAGAACTGAGAACATTGAAATTACAAAAATAAAATTTGCTTAATAGAAACACAACAATTTAGAACTAGCTCACGTTTTTCAAGGTTTTTGCACTAGTATAAGGTGGTTTTATTTTAGCCGTATAGGAATAGAAGTATAATGCAAAACTGGAACAGAAAGACTTATTTCGCCTCATGAGTGATGTGATCAACAACCGGATGTTATTACTGGTAGAAACGACAAAGACGACAACAGGAAGTAGTCGTCCTCCTGTTTAAGACAACTCTGGTGTGTCACAGTTCATAAAAGGTTATGTCATTCCAACGTGTTGAATCCTCTGTAAAATCATCGGCTGCCGTCCACAGCTGCTCTCACGTATCAGCGGCTTGTTGCTCCGATGCCTGAATACGTAAACAAAAACTTCAGCCACGGCTGAGATATGAATAGAATTTCACCTGACTGCTTATATCCGCCGTCGCCATCATTTTTAATGTCTTATCGCGTAAACAAGCTCATTCGCATGTGACTTTAATTTTATTTCATATTTAATGAAAGAATCGCAATTGTGAAGTTGTGTTTTTGACATTAGAATATAGACAAAGATTTATGCACATTTGTAATGCAGCTAATGTCACGGTTTAATATTTTTCAGAAAACGTGTCTGATCACAAAGGAAACAGGAAGCCGTTGGTGTTGAAGTGTTTGCCACAAGTGTCAATAAATGTGGTGGTTGCCCTTTTCAGATGCAGCGCAGCTCATTTCTAAGTAAACGAATCAATTCTTTTCGCAGCTTCTAAGTAAGCAGAGCAGTAAACACTTCAAATGTGACCTCTGCGTTTAATGATGTCACCTGAACACTGAGCCTGAGCCTGGTTCCACTTAAACAGGCAGGAGGCGGCGTGGGGTTTACACACGTGCTTCATTAAGCCTTAGAGGGGTTTTTAGCGCCACAGCCAGAAAATGTCAGCTGTTAGAGGACAAGGCAGGAAAAACCACACTTACCCATCGCTGTTAACATCAGAGGCAGCCACTGAGTATCCAAAGTAGGCAGCCATCTGCACAAGAGAGACAAAGAAGAGGTGACCTGGAAACCTGGAAACTGGGAAAAAGGTCGGAGAATTTTCTCTACGCAGAACAGAAGTCAACGAGCCGCAGACGTAAACACGATGTTCAGAGAGAGACGACATGATAAAGGTTGCTGGGATATTTAGGAACAAGAGGAGGAAGTCTGTCATTAGCCCTGCTGATGATGATGACCTCATCTTCCTGTCAACCCGCTGCCCTCCGCCGCCAGCATCAAGAGTTCATTCAGAACGACCAGAACAACCAGAGGGGTTTTAAGAAAATTGATTATTTCCCACATTTTAGGTGCTGGAGTATGAGGCTGTAACAGGAGAACATCAGAAACTTCGAAATAAGCAATAAATCAGTTAATTGCATGATGAATTAAAAGGAGCATGAGTTATTATTTTTCTGTCTCTTTTTCTACTAAAAACTGAAAAAAAATACATCAGTCTGGTGCTTTGGTCTCAACTAAACCCTTTTTTGACTCCATAATTCATCTTATTTGTTGTTTTTCGATTTTTAAAATGTCTTCCAGTTCCAGTGTTAAATGTTAATTAGAATTTAAAGTTTATTGATTCTTGAATGTGTTCTTGCATTTTTATGCAATTACCATATCACTTGAAGATGGTCTCAAAACAACAATATTGTTTATTGCGATAACTTCTGGAACAGTTTATCAGCCTATAAAATTGGTTTCTGTGACAGGCCTGCACAGAGTTAATGTAGGTTGTAAAATCAGCTGCCTCACTGTTAAGAGAAGTTTCTCCATCATGTGGACAGAAAGAAATCCAGCCAGAAGTCAGTCAGTCAGCGGAGCAGCAGAGCTTCTCCTCCTCAGCAGCCACGTAACAACACGGCCGCTTCTGCTGACATTATCCAACGGTTCACCACAAACTGAATACAGGTTGAAAGTTTATCTAGATGCCACAGAACTATTTTAATTCGACACCCTTTCCTGCCTCTTGCGGCCATAACTCATTTGCAGAGCAGCTGATTTTAACAGCATTAAACATGTAATTTCATTCATTCTGTCGGACAATTACGTGCCAAAACGAAATGACTGTTTCTGCTGTGCTGTATTTAGGTTAATTACTGTTGGGGTTCGCAGAGGAGCGACTTTATGAGAGGAGACGGTTTTCCACACTCGTTCCAGACGGTGCTGAGCAGGACTGCATCATGGGAAATGACACATCCAGGCAGCCAGAACTCGCCGCCGGCGCTTTGAGACATTTACTGAAGCTTACCTGCGAACCGGTGAAGTTAATCATGGACTCCATGTTGGCTCCATTGAAGATGTTCACCTGAAGCAGCAACCAGAACATGACAAGAATCACACCGGCTGCATCGAGATCAGATCAATTAGTCTGATAACTGAACCTTTTTAAAATGACAGTAACATATAATGTAATACATAATTAAGTGGGTTTAAAGCTGCAGTTTGTGGCTTTTATTAAAACATATGTTTTTTTACACATTTGTTATGAGTCAGATAATCTGTGAAAAGATCGATCCACCCTGAGCTACTATGGCCATGTGAAGAAATGCACCAAAAACAACCTGAGGCTAAGGTAGCTAGCCTTAGCAGTCAGGACAGGCTATGCTAGCTGAAGCGGAGAGCAAGAGAGGAAGTGAAAATAGCACCACACACAACCTCCTGGCTCTGATTGGTTGTTTCTAGTCAGCACTGGGAGAAGATGGAGGACCTCAGCCTTTTCACAGATTATCTGTCCCATACCAAACATAATGGTGACAGTTTCAACTAATATGCAAGAAAAGAAAAAGGTAAAAAAAAGCTACATACTGCAGCTTTAAGAGCAATTAAAAAAGAAGCACTTCTCGTTTATTTCAAGGACGAGACAGATTCTGCAAGCAGAAATCGAAACAGGAACTGGGAAATGGCAGTGATGGCATTTATGGACTTAGAGCAACGTTGCATAAAAACAACTCGTTGCTAAATCGATTTGCAATTTATCTAGAGTGCAGAAATAAAAGTTATTGTCTCACATCACAGACAGGTGACAGAAGCTTAAATGCAACAAGTGACACTTACATAACCCAGAGCCTTGTCTCCCCTCGGTACTCCAGTCACATAATCTGTTGAGGGCAGAAATGAGAACAGATGAGATCCAAGTGGAGAATCCAGAGACATTTGTTGTTTTTAAGAGCCTCTGTTTGTTACTCACATTCTACATCGAATCGACTTCTATTTCAAACAACTAGCAAACTTATCCCGGTTTCAGCTCTTCATGTCTTTTTGTAAACAGTTTTCAGTTCATTGAGTTTTATGAGGGGAAAAAACCTAAATAAACAGATGCATCCTCAAAAAAGTGTTGGTACTGTTGGAATCAGCGCAGACATACCTTCCTTCCCATCCTCGTTGAAATCCCCGACCGTCACAGAGTATCCTGTTCGACAGAGACGTGAAATGGCTCAGGAAAGATTCAGATCCTGTGATCTTCTAGGTTTTAAGTCATGGTGTTTACGGTAATGTGGCAGAAATTACAAAATAAGTCACTTCAAAACCCTCAATAAATACCAAAGTATTCAGCTGCCATTTTTCTTGGCCTCCAGAAAAGTCAGGTTTTCCTACATCAAGCTTGCTAATCCACATATTTAAGGACCTTGTCTTGTGTTCTGGTATAAACGGTCATGTTGGAACAGGAAGCAGCTGAGTCCCAAACTGTTCCCACAAAGATGGAGGCAGGAAGTTGTTCATAAAGTTGTGGTGTGATGAACAATTAGGAGTTATTCTCACTGGAACCAATGAGCTGAGACCTCCGTCCAAACTATACACTTCATAGATACAAGCAAGCAAATGCTGTTGCCCTGGAAACGATCAAACCCAGACGCGTCTGCTGGTTCGATTGATTATTGCGATGATTAATCCATTAATTGGATAAAAAACTCAACACGTTTTGCAGATTTTTCATTTAACCATTTAAGTCTTTTTTTCTACACAATATTAGAATGCATTAAGTAATGCAAATAAACAAATAATTTGGTTTTTAAATAATAAAATAAACATTTTACTGCCTAAAATGCAGTAACCCAGCATTCCTTTAGCACAGGATTGATCATATGGAGAAAAGGATGGATCTACAGGTGAAAAAACATACACATCCAACATCAGCATGTGAAAAGCTTGACTTACCTAAATTTAGCATCAAGCAGTGATCTGTTAATTACTTTTTAGATTAAATGATTACTAATTATGGGTAGCAAAAGTTGCTTAATAAGAAATTGATTTTACAAAATTTGAATTGGGAGCTAAAGGCCTCAAGGCAAAAAACATTTACGGAGTAAGGTTTTTTTATTATCATTTCAAAGGCAATAGATATACATTTGTACAGTTTTGGTTTAATTACTGCTCTGAGTTTTGCTTTCAGCAAAAGGCTGAAACGATTAATCGATCACTAAATTAGTTGACGATTAACTAAATTATCTACTCATCACGATGAGTCCGATTAATCGTTTCAGACCTAAAGGCTTACAGCACTGCATCCGAAACCTTGCATTGCACTTGGTGATGCAAGGCTTGGATTGAAGCGGATCGCCATGGAAACCCACTCTCTATGCAACGGTCCTTTAGCCAACACCTCTGTTAGATACTTGCTTGATTTTAAACACCTCTGGCCGTATTGGAACACTTGAATCTGATAATTGAGCAAACATCTTTGGCAGCATGGAGCGTCTTAATCAGGTGTGTGTGTGTGTGTGTGTGTGTGTGTGTGTGTGTGTGTGTGTGTGTGTGTGTGTGTGTGAATACCGAGGTAGCTGTCGTCATACTGGGCACCGGCTGATTTGGTGGAACTCGTGGTCCCATACTGTATGATGTAGTCGTTGTTGAAGCGTTTGAAAATCTCGTCGATGTTGTCTGAAATCAACTGGCCTGAGGAGAGAAGAAGAGAAAGTTGAGGAACAAATCGAGACTCAGGATCCCGCAGTCTGAAAAGTACAAAACTGGAAAAGAAAATCTAAAACATAAAGTTAGGAAGGAGAAAAGTACAGAGAGAGAAATAAGAGAGAAACAAGTGAATGTTTTTTCCCCTAATTTTAAAGAACACTTTGGGTGTAGAAAAAACCCCAACATTATTAAAGCAGCCGCAGGGACAAGATGCTAACAGCCATCTAATCAGAAACAGAGCTGTGTGTGTGTGTGTGTGTGTGTGTGTGTGTGTGTGTGTGTGTGTGTGTGTGTGTGTGTGTGTGTTGACTCAACAGGAAACAATAATTAGGAGAACACAGCCAAGGAGGAGCCGCTCCACGCAGCCAGAAAACATGTATGGTCCTGAGTCAGCGTTCAGGATGCAGCCGCTTCACGCCCTCTGAGGTCAGACGGGCTGACGGGGATTACAACCATCGTCTGCCGCTCAGCCCACCTGAACCTCACCTCCTCATTAAACTCTTAAGGAAACGATGACGCAAGCCGCTGTCCAGTGTGAGACGAGGCACAGAGTCAGATTTATACCCAACTGCTCACATCCAGAACAGTTTTCTCGGCTCGATACGGAGCAAATGCGTCTGTAAAATACGTGGATCAACTTTGGATAAAAGAGTTTCTGACTGAACAATGCAGCTCAGTTGTAAGACAGGTGGAAAAAATCTTTACTCTGTTGCTTAAGGAAACGTGGGAGTTTATTCGTCCAGCCTATCAGCTCTCTGTGGATCTCTGACATATCTGAGACGCCCTGCTTCAGCTAGACATGACACTATTTATTTAAAAAAAGGATTAAAACATTAGAGGCCTGGGAGCAGCTTAGTGTCATTTAAAGGCAGGAAACAGATGGGAGCAGAGGCGGCTCAGCTCTGTCCAAATATAATAAGATCCACCTATCAGCAACTGCAAATCATTACATGCACAAATGAAACAAAATGTAGAAGGAAAATATGAAACAGATACTATTTATGCTAACATTCTGTTGTGATGGATGCATCTTTTAGGACTGAATGGTTTTGTCGTCATTAATTACTGCTTTGTATCTCTTACATGTCTTGGCCAAAACACTGATAATAGAGACAAAAGCTCAGATTTATTCTGACTATATCAAGGTCTAATGTGTATCAGAATAACCATCCAGAGGAGACCTTGAGAGCACAAACAAGAAGTCCTGGAGCTGGTATCTGCACCCAGATACGAAACAAGACAGGATAAGAATGAAAGTAATGTATCCAATGTAACCCTGAAGACTCACCCTGCCAGTAGAAGCTGCCTGGTCCTCCCACCACAACTCTGTTACTTTTCTGAAGCCACAAACAGAAAAAAAGAAAGAAAAAGCAAATTCAGTATTACTTTCACTTTACTTTCTAGCTTCATAAACATCAGGACATGTTTATACTCCTGTGATGGAGGGAGAATCAAAGACCTCCTGTAGGATAAAATAAAAACAAACATGGATTGCAGGAATAAAGTAGTTTTCATTTTGACCTTTCAAACAAGAACTAATTTTGATGCTGATGCTACAAACTTCTATAACTAAATGGTTGTTTTAGACTCCAGTCTTTCTGCTGAGGCTTTTCTGTTGTTTTTTTTTACAATTAAGTTTACATAATCCAAAATGTTCCTCGATGTAAAAAACATGTCATTTCATTTCACCTTTAGCATGGATTTATATCTATTTTATGCATTTATTTCTAATTGTATTGATTATACTCTGTTTTGTTGTTCAAATTAAATGCAGAATTGTGTTCATTTCTAGAATAATAATAATATTGCTAGAGATCTCACTTCAAATATGTAATGATTGATTCACAGAAAATAAAAAGACCTTGAAATACAGACATGTTTACTTAAAGAGTTTTATGATTTTCTCCAATTAGTCGTTAAACTCTAGCAGCACTGCAGCTGGTAGCAGAAATCAAAAGTGGAACTGAGCGGCTCCAGGATATAAGCACCATAAGTGATGATCTGACTTCACACACATCTCAGTTCATTTACAGTTTACTGCATGAATCGGCCTCACAGGTCTATGTCACATAATAAAAACTGTTTAAAACTAACTCCATAAATATTTAAATGATGATCTGTTTGGGTTTGTGCTGCTTGCCTACCTTAACAAAGTCTGCGCTGAAGCCAGCCTGGCAGAAACCCTGTCCTTCTGGAGTGTGGGAATCTGGAAAAAACAAACGTCAAACAGTGGCCATTTATAAAGACCCAGACCGGAAGGCCATCCAAGTAATGCTCTGTTGTTATTGTTTAGCTTGAGCTGGAAGATTTGCCGTTAAGTTCTGGGAGTAACGTAATTTCCCGCCTAAGCTAAATGATGACCTCGAATCGAGCATCCAATAACAGAATGAGGAACGTACTGGATCTGCAGGGGGAGTATTCCACCACCGTGTTCCCTTTCTTCAGGTAACAGGTTCCCACAGGCTCCCTCTCGCTGAAGCCGAAGGTGGACCACTGGTAGAGGGGAGCGCAGGCCTGAAACACAACGGACACCTTCTGAATGCAGAACCCAGACCCGGAGCAAACCGTCGCCGGCCGCAGTGTTCTGGTCAATCACAGAGCAGCAAACTTTAAAAACAAGCCTGACCTGCCGATTCAGATTTTGGCCAATACCAACTTTGTAAATCTCAGAAGTAGCCAACCAGCGGTTCTACCGGGATCAATTTGAACAAAATGAAACCTGGGTATGTAGGTATTATTAATTTAGTGCAGTGCGCCACAGCAAAGGAAAGAATAACGTAGAAAAACCATTAAAAATAGCTCAAAACCACTCGTATTCTTTTTATCTTCCTCACCCTCTGTGTTGCCTACGCTACACACAGACCCGTTTCCAAAGCAACTGACTCACAACATCTCTCTGAGGACAGACCATTAAATCTGGTGAAGAATTGTGTTTTCAGGCTTAATGTGTATTTAACGATTATTGAAAGTGATCATCTCAACACAGCAGTGGCTGATTAGCTGATTTAAACACCTGCTCTACTGATGGTCTGTCAGAGTTGGTGTGCGGATTTCATTTTTCTTCTTTTTAACTGATCTGAAAAACACCAAATTCCACAGCACATCTATAGCTTAAGATTAACAAAGTCAAGCTAGCCAAGTTAGCATAGCCAGCCTACTTTTCTTTTTTTAATTAACACCTTTCTTGACCTATGAAATCTGATACTATTGGACTTTGCTACCTTGTTGTTGTAGTATTAATTAGTCCCTTTATCTTTTATACATCACGCGTCTCGTTAAATTGACAACAGTGGGGCGACTATTGCTGACCGCGTATGTGAAGATGTAACTATGTAGACGGGTTCGTCTGTCAGCCCTTTCTTGTGGTAGAGTAAAAGGGATCAGCAGCTGGTTTTCTGACCTTTGTGGAGGTGAATAAGATCAGTTTCATATGTAACTATTGGCCAGTCCCCCAAAATTGAGGAAATGGGGGATGATTTATCGGTGCACCCCTAAACACTAGCAAGATAATGACGATGAAATATGTGAAAATAGAAGAAACAACATAACAATGTTGCAGATTTCTGAGCTGTTATACGAAATGGATTTAGGTTTCAGGTTCTCTTTTCCAAAATAAAACCATTTTATTAGTTCTCTACATGACTCCAAGTCAACTTCAGCCAACTGAAGACACCTTAGACCGTTTCCCTTTTAAAACAAGAACAGTTTGTTTTAACTACTGTAATATTCAGAATCTTACCAGGTGGAAGAAGGACTCCCAGTGTTTTGGGATTTTTGGCATCACAGGAGCATAAAGCAAAGGGAAGATGAGGTGAATGTGTTTAATCTAGAGCAGAGATAGTCTTATGCGTTTACCATTTCATCTCCAGTCCAATGTGTTGCCCAGGTGTAAACCACGGGGTTTATATTCCCTCACCTCCTACACGTTGTACATCTTCATGGAAAAGGTGTTCTGCTTATTTCTACAGCTGCAAAACCCCATCCTTTGTTTTGTTCAGGTTCAAGAGGAGGTGGGGGTTTCCATGCTTCCAGTTCCCCTGATCCACCCCACAACCTGGACTTTGGCATTTCTGTAACCATCTTTTGATACACAACACCCTTCAGCCAAACAAACTAATAAGTAATAAAACTATGAGGACTTTTATGTCCATTTCTCATTACTTTATGGGCATAGCGCCCTATCCAGAGGATTTCTGCAGAGAATGACATCTGTTCTATCAATGATATAAATCTTGCGCTCATTGCATTGACATTAATATTCCTCACATTTTAATGGCCACAAAATGGAAGCGACTGAATGCCAGGTAACACCATCTCCAGTTTTAGCAGTCTGTGCTCCACAGTAGATCCGTTTTCATTGGCCATATAATTCAGCAATCTGACATTGCAAAAATACATTTTCATAAAAGACTTGTTTTTCGATAAAAAGTGTTAGTGCACGGATGAAGTGTTTTTTGGCCGAATCAAAATGGGTTTATTTTGCAAAACTGCAATGGAAACACTTTTTTCGCGTCACACAATCAACAACCGCTGGCAAAAACCCCAAAAACTGCGAACAAACTTTACTTGTGATTTAAATTGACCTTCTTATTTAATGGAGGGACAGAGATTAAAAAATTGTTTGTTTTTTTTGAGAAAGTTTTTGTAACATTTGTAATTTGAACACAGCTAGTGAGAACTGAACCCAAATGTGTGTGTTTAAGATCTTACCAGGATGTGTTCCCCATCAGAACGCACTGAGGCACCAAACCACTGCTTGGACTTAAACTCGATCTGATTGCCATCTTTAAATCGGTCATCTATAAAAAAACAGATAAAAAACAAAAGAAACGATTGCTAAATTAGATTACAGAAAATAATGTTCTTTCACAGAATCAGATGTTAAGTGGTATCTGACTGTAGTATCTGACTAATTTCTCCCATCAGTTAATGCAGCGTAACCAAGAACTAGTGTGTCAGTTATTACTGGACAACGAAGACTTAATGTTCATTTCCTGTGGCATCGAGTTGGAAAAAGTAACCAGAAAGGAGAAATTATTTTTTCCAGGGACGTCTTAGTTTTTCATTCAGAAGACTCATGAGCTTCTGACAGAAAAAATGTGAAGATAGCAGCAAATAGACATGCGGCAAAGGTCAGGAGGTCAGGACCGACACAGCTGGTCTGAAGACTGACCGTCTCTGGGGCACCATAGCGACACGTGCTGCTGGGCTTTCTGCTTCCAAACGTTCAGTGAGATTTCAACAGATACCAGGAAGGAATAATGTATTCCAGCAAGGCTGATCCGTGTTAAATAACAGGATGAGTCTTGTAGTAAAAAACCTGGAGTGTAAAAAGGTGTCATTGGAAATGGGCTTTGATTAGTGAATCGCTAGTGAAATTTCAGGGTAAAACTGTGGAAACCTGGGGCATAAAAATGGATAAGATTTTGTCACACCGGATCGCAATGCGTCACTTTTAAAAAGCATTTTTCTTACATATTTGTTGAAGCTGTCACCATGTTATGACAGCATAGCATGAAACATTAAAAACAAAACAATAAGAGGCAGGAAGAGTCTTAGCACTGTTAATCATGCCTGTTGGGAATGCTAAAGCTAGTTAGCATGGCCTCCAAGGACAATGGATGAATGGCTTTTTGTAATGGTGAGCTGTTTCTCCACCATTTGCATTCACAAGGTTGACTGACAGCGCTAAGGCCCGCCTCTTGACTCTGATTGGTTGTGTTTAGTGCTTCTCATCGGATGACAACAGCAGTGGAGGGAGGAGGTGGAGGAGATCAATCTGTTCATAGATTGTCTGCTACATAACACACTGTCACAACATGGTTACAGTTTTTTTTTTAAAAGTTTCAAATATATACTTTTATAAAAGTTACAATACTGCAGCGGTAAGGAAACAAGTCAAGAACTGGAAAAGTACTGGGACGCATACCAAAACTTGACACTGACACTTTGTATGTACGAACAGAGCGCTGATAATGGAGGCAACAGCGGCTGGTTCGGTCCAGCTCTCTGCCCACAGACAGAGGAGTAAAGCTGTTCCGAGTTCAGAGACCACAGCTCCAAAACATCACTTAGCTCTGAGTCACTTAGATAAATAAAGAGATAAATCACAGACAAATCTAACACAAAGGAAACAGATGAGTAGATGAAGGAAGCAGACAAATATTCCAGCCAGCCAAGACACAAAGTGAGGAAACATTTAGGATTTTACAGCCTGGTTAAATAAAAACATTTATGTGGAAAGTGGATTTTAAAAATCCTTTGATTCTCAGAACTGTGTTACCAGAAAAGTGCCAGCTAAATCACATTTAAGCCAACTGGACACTGTGGACAAATTTGAACAGGATTTGTTTTTCCCAGTTTGGCAACGCAGTAGATCCTGAGCCCCTAATCTCTCCGTATGGTAATGAATCATTGGCCAATGGTGCAAAGTGTTTGGTGTCAACTATTTACCATGTTAGAAGACCTGTAGCCATGACAACAGACTGTTTCTGTTGTCCATTTGAGCGCTTGCCTCCTAAACCAACGTGTTGAGAGAAACACATTGAGAAAGAGGAACATGAGTCTACAACCATAATGCTACACTAGCAACACAAACGCTAATGCTGCAACCAACAGATAGATCCTGGCCTATTGGATCAGAGGTCTAAAACCAGCTCAGATGATGCTCATTATAATTATAGAGATGGTTCATGATTTCAGGGACAATCAACATGATTACAGTTCAGGCTCAGGAAAGAACATATGCGGTATTTAAAATAGTTGCAATGTTCTAATATTTGTGGGTGATTCTCATGAAGTTTTAAATGTTTTAAACTTCAATTATGAAACACTTGAATTTCTGTTTAACCAAACAAGGACCTGAGTGTTTCAAAATGTTCATTTAGAGACATTTACTAATAATTAAACCATCAGTGGCCTAAAGGAATGTGCTCCACCCCACAAGTTTTCTTTTCTGGAACTGACGGTCTGATAGGACAACTCTTTTCTCTGACAGTGACATCTGCTGCTCTCCTCCTGAGTGTCACGTTAGGAGCTTTTGGTTGAAAATGTTTAGTTAGTTTTTCACATTAATTAGAGGTTGTTTAGTTAAAATCTTGGTGTTGAATGACATGTTGCAGTAGAAGGACATGCTGTAGGAAATCATCTAAAATGTTAGATGCTGTCATTTCAAAGTGGAGACACTTTGGAGTAAATATCTTCCTTATTAAGTTGTTCTTTTACAAAATTACAATTTTTATGCTTTAAATAACTGCTGCTATATGTTAATGGATGAATAACTTTGGCACGCATCTTACCGTGCAGACAAGACGGCATAATTGCAGAGTAGAAAACTTTACAGATTTACGTCGTGAGATATTTACATCTTTTTGTTTCAGCATAGCTTCTGCTACATGTTGCTCATAATAGCTGGAAAGAACATTTTAACCTCAGATGGCTGACATCTAAAAGACAGTTTAAACAAAACAGCAGGAACAAAAGACTGTGGTGAACAGTGCTTAGTTGGTCAAAGTCAAAAAGACGACCGATGAGTCAGAAACATGTTACACATACATATCCTCACACACAAATGACTTCCAGTTAATTCTGCCATTCCAGTGAAGCTTTGGTCAGCAATCATGCAGGTCAAATCAAAAACAAAGACCTCCTTTGTAAGAAAACACACACACACACACACACACACACACACACACACACACACACACACACACACACACACACACACACACACACACAAACACAAACAAACACAAACAATCCAACTAGGCCACTCAGTAACTGTTTCTGTTGGGCCCTGCAGCCTCTCAGTGTCAGTTTTTCTTAAAGGCACTAGAACAGTGCAGATGTTTGCTAGATCAATCTTTCTGCAACATTAGGCCTGCAGCCTGAATGCAGCGAGAACATAAACATCCTGTTTGAACAGCCTGCTACACAACTTGCACTTAATAAGGCCATGTAAGATGAATTTACCTTTTATGGGCATAACATGCCTGGAACTGAGCGCCGCATGAGGCCAAATGCTCCACAGGTGTTCCAACAAGTCTCTCAGAAGCCAAGAAGCCTCAACCCACTGACACTGTGGCTGACGAGGAGAACACTGGATGGCTACAGTGTAGGGAAATTTAACGTTACGCTGATTTAAAAGAGCCACACAGTTCCCCGCAACAACCACAAGTCAATAGTGGCCTAATTTCATTGATGGTTGGTTTTATTGCCAACTTCAAAGTAAGCTTATAAAAGGAATCAAAGAAAAGTGACATCAAACCTTAGAGACTTTATAAGAATAGCCCATATTAATCTCTGACTTACAGCTTTTAAACTCCAGTTCACATGTGGACATTTGCAACTGATTCAGGTTTTTTTAGGGTTAAAACCCCCCAAAAAGAACAAAATAGGAGTTAAACTCCCGCAGATGTGTATCCAGATAGGGGGGAACAAAGTCAAAAGTCATCACTTCCTTCATAAAACCTTGAATTTTTTTTGTTTTTTGGTGAATTTCTGACCCGCATTAACACAATCGTGGGCAAATTCTAATATATTATACAAATCAATTTTGTGTGACACTCAAGAGATTTCACCCATTTGGATAGAGGGGAAGCGGAGAAGGGTGTCCTGTCAGACCATCAGTTCCCGAAACCACACAGACAAAAACAAAACTCTTAAAATTGCACTCCGGGGTCAATGTGACCTCACCGCACAAGGTAAAAATAAACATGTGGGGTCCACTGGACTCTGTCTCTTAAGAGAATGATGTGAATGGAGAGGAGATTAAAAGCTAAACCTGTGGAAAGGGAGCAAAATGGTAAAGCTATCAATCCCAACACAAAGAACAATTCTGGGAGGTTTGGAAATTATTGTGACACCAATAAATCAAAACGTTATCTTGATAACTAATTTATCACAATAAATGATAGCTGATCCGATAAACGCCCTCCAATAACTGGCACTAATATTGTATTTCTAATATGCAGCACTGTAGTTTGCTACAGAATGCTTATCCTACTTTTACTGTCATTTTCAATAAACATATAGGCTCAATGTTAATTATATGCAGATATTTCTAGTCTTAATTTACCCATTTGCGCTGTTGTAATGCTTTATTATTCCAAATTAGCAGCACGTTTTTAAATGTTTGCAGCTTTTTATTGTGAAATCATCAATGAAACCCAAAGTCAAACGAACATCAAGTGTTTATTTTGTTCGTCTATGTTGCTCTGAAATAACACAGTCATAACTTAGCACACAAGTTATTCCAAGCATGTAGAATATCGAGGCCGTAGTGTCTATTTAGTGGATACAGAGTGGGAGGGGGTGAAGGCTGCACTGTTTTAGAGTGTTTGCAGAGGTCTGCCACAGAATACCAACCAGACTCAACTACACACACACACACACACACACACACACACACACACACACACACACACACACACACACACACACACACACACACAATAGCTCCCTGGTCCACAAACACACGGCCGTCCCTCTTGGCCTGAACTGCTCTGTGTTCCAGCAGCTCCAAAAGCTTTTCTCTGTTTATCGGAGCTTTCCAGTGTTTTCTCTGCTTTTAGAGCTGACCTGATTTCAAGAAACTGCTGAGTGTTACATGTGAGCTCTCGTTCCGACGCAGAGCGCTACGCAGACGGGAATCGGTTAGCCGTGTTTACGTTGGCCCGTATGCGATCCAACCCAACGCATTTTGCAAAGTAGAGGGCTGGGACAAAGATACCGTGATTAGAAAGTGTGAGTGACGTCGCCAGAATTCAGCTAAAATGAAGTTTGTGCACTACAGAGTGTTTAGCCAGCTGCTGCTCTGACAGCAGGGAGGGAATGGGAACAGATACAAGCTACAACATAATGGAAATACCTCCGGTTGTCAGGCGGAAACATCAATGCGTTGTGATAGAGAAAGTCGGCACACCTGACGGTGATTGCACCACAAGTTGCTCTGAGGGAACGTTTTAGGTTCTGCAAGATGGAGCTCGTCTCTCCGTTTCTCTGCCTTCTGGGTTAATGGAAACACTTTCCTTGGTTTTCTAAAAAAGTTTGAAGGTTTTTCTTAGTACTCATTGTTTTTATCTCCTGGAGGAAAACAAAGTGAGTCATAAGCAGAGCTGGACCGATGATTCAGGCTGTGCATAACAGCTGGTACTGAGTCTTACAGCGATTAGGAAATATACCAGGCTTGTGTGTTTCATCTGGGGTTAAAATGTGTTTGGAAATCGTACTTGTAAGAGACTGTGATAGTCAGAGTTAGACCTTCAGAGTGAGGCAAAGCTGCCACGGCCCAAGAGACGCTGATAAGCAAGTAATAAACCAACTGCAAAACTGGCTTCCTGTCTCCTGCAGCCTCAGCCTTCACTCCCCATCTCCTGGTAACTGGTGGGAGTTAATCTGACACAGACTTCTATTAATTTGCCACATCATGTTTCAGTAATATCTCTCATTTCTGACGGAAGCAGGAAGGAAAGAGCAGAAGGATGTCACAGAGAAGATAAACTTCAAGTGTGATTTTTTTTTGCAGTTCAAAAATTACACAATTCATTTATTAAACTTAGCTAAATACTACAAGCTTTTTCGAAGAAACTTCACCAAAATCCATTGCTGAAAATAAACTCAATATTTTTGTAGGCAAGAAAACTAGAAGACAATTGATCTTACAAAAACGAGAAAACTAAATGTCTTACTTTTATTAACTTAAATTTAAGGACAACATGCAAAACTTGATTTTGTCTACAGTGATTCACACATTAAATGAAAAAAACGTGCCTAATTTATTTATTTGATCAAAATATAGTTTATTACTCAGCAAGAAAAAAAAATTCACTTGACAATTTTGACAACTGTAAACACTTGAAAACGATCAATGTTTATGATTATACATTTTTAAATCAGAACATATGGATAATGGAGAATAAAACATGTTGAAATCACTAAAATTGTTTTAAAATGTAGACAGCCTGGTTACATACAGGCTAGGAGGATACAAGACAAAACTTAAGACAACTTGCATGCTTTCTGATTAATTTAAGGCATTTTAAAGCTGATGAATTTCAGACTTTTTAAGGTTGAGGGCGACACCCTGTTAAAGAAACACTTGCAACTTGTAGAAATGAGGGAAAAAGGACTTGCCTCCGCAGATGAGCCTACATTCCTCCTTTAAAATACATTCCTGAATGTGTCCCGACACGAGGCAACAACAGCATATCGATATCAGCCCTCATTAACCTATTGATTATACTGTAAAACACAAAGTTATGCATTTGTGGCGACACCAGGCCTTTGTTCAGCTTGCTTTATTTTCTAACCTAGTGGGTAAAGACGGCGTTTTGTTTCCTGGTCACTCTGGGGTCACAAATTTAGACTGTTTTCACAGTTAGCCATGAGTCAGGAAGTGCAGCATGAAGCAGACTCCTTAATAAACCTGTTGTGGTTAACTCTGTCATCGCCTGCAGCGGTGCCTGACTAAAACCGAAATGCTAACGCCGACACAGTAGAGGTGGGCGATACGGACTTACAGTTTTATCTCGACGTTTTGTGGAGCTATTGCGATAACGGTAAAAGTGACAGCATGACCATGCATTACTCCTTTTTTTATTTAGGATAACTGTATGGCGGTGACTGCATGCCCCACAAACAGGTCGCTCTCTGCTCTCTGCGCTCGCTGTGCGTCCGGGCGTTTGTTCCTGGTTACCTCTGTCGTCGAACAGCAGCTGCTGGCAGCTGCCGGAGTTCTTCCAGGGACAACTGTACACGGCTCCCCTCTCCACCACGGTGCTGCTGCTGGACGAGGTGTTGGCTCTGGGCGCTCCGATCAGAACGTCGGAGCTGAGGAGGACAAGGAAGGCGGTCAAGTAACAGCAAGATGAGGATCACAGATAAAGAGAGGTGTTTCATTAACGGTTTCTAAACAGACTTCCAGACCATCGTCATCTCTCAGTTTTTCAAAGATCATTACCTACGGTGCTATATATGGACTGGCTTAGATCAAAGTTTATTCATTCAATCTCCTGGTAATATCTCTCGTTTGTCAAACTGCTTTAAAAGACAAATATCAGCCAGAAAACCGAGTAGAAAACCAACGACCGGTCATTCAGGTTTTACAATAAATAAAGTGAGTTATTATGTTACTCGTTTCCTGAATTTATTGCCCTTCTGCAAATCTTGTAAATACAAGTGCAGCTTGGCAATATAAAGCGAGCGCCTGGCTGCCTGCAGCGATGACCGTTTTCATCTGTGTTCAGAACAGCAGGTCTTTGTTCATAGCAGCCTGCTTTAATTGCAGCTGATTTATTTGCAGGAAGCAATCCAGTGGATCGCAACGAACAATGAGGGAAAAACCTAACGGGTCAGACGGCGTTTTTGTTTCCAGGCCACTGATTTATCGGGGTATCGATTCTGAGTATTAGGATGCCAGCTGACAACATCAGGAAAACAGAAAATCGCTGACTAGAAGGATTCAGACAGTTTACTTTCCCCTGTTAGCTCAGCATGTGCTTTATAGAAACTTGGGTGTGTCTTAGCACAATGTTGAGATGGAAAGATGGCAGCAGTCACCTAGCAAAAGCAGCCATTGCTGCGCATCAACACGGACAGAGTCATAAAATCAGTTAAAAACCATTTTAAGAGAAAAAAACTGTCATGTGGCAAATAGTTTTTCTGGCGTCAACATCCAAAAGGTCAGAGGTCATGTTGTGAAGGATTTCCAAAGGAAGAACAACTCAGGGTTTCCCCCAGTGTATCAGAAGCCTGGTGGGCCACCAGGCTTGTTTATTTTAAATAGTGTTTTTTTAAACCAGTAACAGTAAACATGGGTTAAGGTAAGTTTATAGTAACACACATTGAACACTCCCTTGTCATTGAACTCAGCGAGGAGATGTGCCGTCCCTGCACCTGCTTGGCCTCACCCTATTATTTTCAAATTACAATGCCTGTGCATCCTCCTCCAAATGTTTGTACATTTTTTAACAGAAACACAATGTGCGGCCCATAGCGCCCCCTACCACTGGGCTTAGCGGGTTTTATGAGGGAAGCCCTTGATAGCCTGATCTTTGAGTACCTTAGTTAGCGACTTACTGACTTGGGTTTGGAACAACCTCACTGGGGCCGATGGGACTCAAGTAGTGACGTAATGAACAGCTTCATATTTGAAACAGAGGAAATAACAGCTTAGCGGCACATAAACCTCATAACAGTCGTCAAGCAAAGTGGTAAAGTGGCGATGACTTGAGTGAGTTCAGTTGCACGTTCATGCCTTCCAAAACAAACCGGACAGACAAACAAACAAACCGGAGTTCGATTAAAACGGACCAGACGGAGATGCTGTAAGAGTCCAACTGCTGAAGCTCAACCCAGATTTGTTAAAAATAAAATCAGTTAAAAACTATTTTAAGAGAGAAAAACTGTCATCAAGTATCAAATAGTTTTGCTACTTGATGACGCAGCACAATGAAGCCAAACACAGCATCGAATTTACAGCTGAAAACAGGAATAATAGCTAGTAGTGCAACCACTGAGTCAAAGTCCAAACCTCTGGCTGATTCAGCCTCAAGAAGGATGCATGCAAAAAAAACTCTAAAAGAGAGAAGAAAGCCAAAATTCACCCATAAAAAAAGAATGCTATATCATTAATTGTAGAAAAGAGTGTGTACCCTTCTTTCCCGCTCGTCTTTGAAATATTTACTTAATACACAACAAGCACATGTCAGAACCAGACTGAACAGTATGACAGGAATTAGCTAAAACCTAATTACTCTCTGGTTTTAGTGGAATGGAGGAAGAAAAAACCCTACACATTTAGAAGAGCTGCATTGAGACAGAGTGTTCTTGTCGGTCTGTAAAAGCAGTAACACAAGTAATGGGCGGTTGTGCGTTATCTCCAAATCGCACGCTCTTGTTGCTTTTGGCTTTTTGCTGAACAAAAATCACTCAAAGTGAAACAAATCCAAACACTTCAGCAATCAAGAATTTGGTCAAATTGGCCAAATAATTTATTACAGATTTATCTTTCTTGAGTAGCAAACTTCTAAGAAAAAGTTTAACAGCAGGACTTTATTTTTTGAGGGAGTGAGGAAGGTTGTGTTTGTTGAAGGATTGTAAGTTTGTCTGTGCAACTTACATGGAAAATGTTATAAGTAACGCAACAAAAAACAGAACGTAAGCCTTTAAGATGCTTCAAGAGCCGCTTTTTGCGCGGATACGCTCGAAGGAAGTATTCTGCTATCTTGTCAGACAGACATACTGAAAATAGTCACGAGAAAGAAAACATGGAAATAGGAGACAAAAGTCAGAGACGACTCGCACCATTCATCCTCACACGGTGGAAACACAATACCTCTGTCATCTCTGGAAATAAGTAAATATTCCCCTTAGACTGCTTTGAATCACGATGTATACAGCCTCTTGAAGAAGAAGAAAACTATGTATAAACCATGAGTTTTTCCACTCTGTCTTGTTTCAGTCTCAAAGCATTTTAGTTAGATGTCATACAAAAACTAGTGCATGACTGAAGTGGAAGGCAAGTTATTTACAAATGGAAAGATGAAATATGCATCTGAAATCAAAGCTTACAGAACCACCTTTCACAGCAAAACCTGAACTTTTTTGTGCAAAGACTTTCTATTTATTGATTGTCTGTTGGGATATTGACCAACTGAACAGATCAAACTCCTCCAGTAGCTCAGGAAAGTAGCTCTTCCCTGAGCTACTATGGCCGTCTGAAGAAATTCACCAAAAACAACCAATCAGAGCCAGGAGACGGCTCTTAGTGCTGTCAATCAACCTCATGTATACGCTGAGGTGCTAATGGCGAAGGAACGTTACCGTTCAAGGAAAACCATTTATCCGTTGTCGTCAGTGGATTTCTGGGGCGGGAGGTTTCGGCTTTTATTGCCACTCCCTCAAGTTTTAACATTAAAATTTCTAAGACAATGTACCAACTTCAGCAGAGATGACAATTTTCCAAGTTGAGCATAATTCCTCAAAAAATTAAACACATTTGAACATTTACTGTAAATCATGCTGTTCAAAATAACACACGTTTACTGCATAGATTAACTTTACAAAAATCAAAAGAAAATTGTAAACAGCTCATGTTAGAAAAGAGCCTGTTTGTAAAATTATAAGACTTTCAAGTATCTGACACTGGTCTTGCACTTTCATCTAAGCTTTTCTGTGTTTAGAGTAAATCAGTCTAAAGTTAAATTTGATTAAGAATCAAAAGGAATACCTTTATGTCCAAAAATGAAGCAGAAAGACACTCTGGACATTCCCAACAGAGAATGAGTCTGTGACCAGGCACTTTCTGCTGCTCTCTGCCAGTTTGAGTTCAATATCAGTGGCCCAATTCTTTATAGATTCGCTCTGATAGGTTATCGGCAGCTCAGACAGTGAATGAAACACAACACTTCAAAAGTGCTTGCTTTGAAATCAGCTTAAGTAAGAAACATAAGCTACGTTTGCATTAAAAAGATAATATTTTAATTATTTCGTTTTATATTTGAGTCACAATAGTCAGACACATGTAAAACACATGTTATGTGTGTATTAGCCCGTGATGAGTGTCGGTCAAATTAAAGGTATCTCCTGAAAAGAACAACCTTTAAGGTTCATCACGCCCAAATTCTGATTTTAAAGAGGTTTTGTTTTTACTGGTCTGATGCAGTTTTCTCATTTTAAATGTCATTTTTTCATTTACTATAAATGGAAAATCATAATTAACAGAAATAAAGTGTTCTACACATACACCTGTGTGTAATTAATCCATATAAATGTGTTTCACTTAATGATAAAGTTCCTAAAATGAATTTAACTGACAATAAGAAGTTGGATTAGTCAGACAAACTTAGAAGAAAAATCGGACATTGCTGGTAAAAAGCCTGATCAGTCCAACTCTTAGTAGAAGAGAAAGGAAAACAAGAGAATGCTAAAATGTGCAAGCGTTTGTCTATATTATATGTTAAGCCTTTAACCACGCTAGGAAAATTAATACAAGTAATATTTGCCCAAACTTTCTATGACTAATGATGGAAATTGCATGAATAAGCATTAAAATTCCATTATGCATAAAAACCGCTTACTTACTTTAGGTTGGTTGCGGATTTAAAGAAGTCCACGGAGAAGCCGAAGTAGCTCCCGGGGGGCCCGGTGTAGACGGAGGGTTGAACCGCGTCCAGGTTGAAGGAGGCGCCGCGGCGGACGCTCGCCCACAGCAGGACGAGCAGCCCGGCGGCTGTCCGAGGTCCAGCCATGGCCGCTGATCCCCGAGGCTTCACCCAGGAAGACACCCGCCCGGGTACACGCCGCCCCGCTCGGTCACCGAGACTCTCCGCGGCGCTACGCCGCCAACAGCGTCACTCTGAAGACCTCAGCCTTCCCAACGCAGCTGCTGGAGAACAAGCCTGGTAAAGCGCTAAATGAACCAGGTTCCCTGAAGCCGCTGAGCCGCAAACAGCGAACGAAGCGAGGCGTGAGGGTCACCGGGAGTCCGGTCCGGTTCGGTTCGGTTCGTAGGCTTGTTTTTGGCTGATGAAAGGAACTGGACGCCTTAACCGACCCCCGAACTGAGGCCAAGAGCGTTTTGTTAGGAGGAATGTGTGGAAGTGTTGTCAGAAGCTTGTTCCAACAAGCTAAAGTCAGAGAAATTTACGGCCCCCGGCTAACATCCGCTTTGTTCATTTCAAAATAAAAGCATGGGAGCAACCATGTTCAGAGATCCAGAAGCATAAAACTAGAAAGTGTGAGTATTGTGAGAAGTTTGAAACAATAGAATATGTTTTTTTTAGAGTGTTATAAATATGAAGAAGATAGAAGATTTATGTTGAGAGAATGTGAAGAGATTAAAGAAGGTTAAATTTAACAGAATTTTTGAGGAGAGAATTGGGAAGCAAACATATTCAAATAATTATTCGATTTCTTAAAAAAACAAGGATATTTCATGGAATTTGATTAGGGCAAGATGGTAGAGAATGTGTTAAGAAGAACAAAGAAAGGTATATATAAAAATAAACTATATGCAAATAGGGTAATTTAAGTAGGTATGTATGGTGAGTGTAAGTGGCGGTAATGCTACTGAAAGTTTGTTGCCAAGCGCCAATAAAAACCAAGAAGAAGAAGAAGAACCATGTTCAGAGATCTTTCATGTGGGAACTTGAGACCAGTGGTTTTGTTTTCAGTTGATGTACTGACAGATATTTCAAAATCGGGACTTATTGTCAAGTTATGAAAACAAAGAAAATCAAAAGGTTACAAATTATTACCACTTGTGGCGTTGAAAATGGTTTGCAACATTAATTTTGCCCTCTATATTTAAATATAACTTGAAGAACACATTTCTGAGAGCAAGGTGGAAAAAATACACAAACAGTCCAATGACGTCAGATTTTCAAGTGGGAACGTTGGGGGTTTTGTTATAACTTGCCCTCAAAATCCAATATGGCTGCCTTTTAGCCATAGCAAAAACATCTTATTTGGACTTTTATTTCAATACATTTTTCATACAGATTAACTTTTGACAAACACCTAATGAGCCTCCTTATGTTGTGACTGTGCTTCAAAGTTCAAATGAACTAAAATACATGTTTACCTTGTACTGGCTAGTATAAGGCAAAGCACATTAAAAAAGGCAAATTAAAAAATGTACAAGGTTAAAAACATTGGACAAAACATCAGACTACAGTAGTAAAAAGAGCAAAGTAATGAAAACTGAAATACAGATTATACAATCAGGTCTTTGAATGCAACTCTAAACATGCCTCCCCCACAAAATGTCACCCTGGGTGGTTGTCCATGTCGTCCATATGAGAAACGCCACTATCACTGATTATTTGTCTCATAAAAATCTGTCATTACATGATGACAATTTTAACAAATGTGTAAAATAAATAAATACATTTCTTTATTATTTATTTTTTCGTTTTTTTTTAGATCAAAAAAGCTAGATTTTGTTGATCAGTATGGAGAGCCATTTCAGCCAAAATTAAATGACTGATTTGTAAATGCAATTTTAAAAAGGAGGTAAAACATTTTTGGGTGTGGATACTTTTCATGGTTAATGTAAAATGAGATACATTCATGAAGTATATGAAACAGCAGCTTTAGATTTATGTTGACATGTTGTTCCCTCAGCAAACAAACAAACAAACATAAGTTTTTAGAGTATGCGTTAACTAAACACCTTTATTTTGAAGGTCATGTGTTTTTCCTAACGGTCTGCGTTCAGCTTCACAGCGAGGCTTTTGATAGACAACAGGAAGTTCATTCCGAGCATCAGACACAAGAAACGCAAACTTCAACAAGACGCGCAGGAGTCAGCAGAGACCAGGAATGTCTCTGACGTCCTCTGCCGGTCAGCTGGAGGTCATCAGCTGATGACGGAGAACAGCACAGAGTGATGAAATACAGTATGGGGTTATATTAACCTTAATGTGGCGCTAGCGGTGTCTACTATGAAATGTTGAAATATTACAACCAACAACGCCACCTGGGATCTTGGCCCCAGGACTATTCAGCTTCTAATATCTCCAAAATGGCCACGCCAGGTTCGGACAACAAAGAGAGGTGGATCATAATGTTTAAAAATTTATAATGTATTCTTTCCAAAAGTCTAAAATAGGCCTACGATGATAGAATATATATATTTTAAATGAGACAGTTTACAAACGTCACCGAACACATATAATATCAGCTCTTCAGCAGCAACTGTAACAAAGACCTGACCTTGACTTGCTCCTCAGGGCTGAGTGCAGAGAGGTCCACTACACCCACTCTGTCCTCCAGCTCACCGGCTGCCTGGGCAGACACTGTAGCTGTTATACAGTCAACTTCGGTGACCCCTGCTGGTAAACTCACCACCTCTGCCCTACTAAGGGTTCCAAGGCTGGTCCGAGGATAAAGAAGGGCCTCCACGATCCCAACATTAATAAATATGTGTGTTTATAATGAAAAATACAGGAAAACCCCTTATTATTTAACATGTTTCCCCCTTCAAGCTAACCGTATTGCAAAAAAGCGCACTGATTAGATAGAAATTAAACGTTTTGGACAATTTTCCATAGTTTTGCCTATTGCAGAGAAATTGTAACAAAATGAATAGAAATTTGTATTGAAGTCGGGCAAGTATAAAGATTTATCTCCCAATTTTGTGAATGAAAAGATCACTTGAAAAGTAACTATTTTATCAAAATATTGATTCTAGGAGAAATGACTCATTTGAAGACAGACACATCCTAATTTAAGAAAGTACAAAGCCAGACATAAATCTTATATCACATTTTATACACAAACCTTCTACTGTTAAGTTTGCTTTAAAAAAAAAACCTTAAGCAACTGCACATATTCGAAGCTGGACAAAAGATAATTATTGTAAAAAAGGTTTTATAAAAATCAGTATGATCTCTGGAGGCAGGGTGTGGAAAACTACAGCTTCCTTTTAATTTCCACTTCTAAACCTCCAGCAGTCAGACCTTAACGTTTTCTAGCGTCTGAAGATAACAGTTAATTCACTGTTATCTTCAGTGAATTAACTTACTCTTAATTTGTCAAATCACGGCAGGGTTGAACCCAAAACTGGACTGGACTGAATGTAGAATCCAATATAAATTTCACTTTGCATGATTTCCTAAAGAGCTAACAGTGAAGAAACTCTGAAGTTACATTGTACATGACTTCAAAAAAAAACACAAGAACCAAACTGAAAAGAAATATATATTTGATGGCTCTAATTTCACAGGCGTTGAAATTAAAGGAGTAGGGAGAAGATAAAGATTTTTAAATCATATTGTCTCATACAAATTTTTCCCACATTAAACATGTTTGTATGTATAATTTTTACGCACTGCAATTTCTACTCTTTCAGAATTATATCTAGAAAATGAATTTATTATTTTGCAGTCTACACCATGTCTACCATTTTTGATATACAGCAACATTTCATCTTTAACAAAACAACCAAAAGAAAAATATTTTCCTGTCCTACATGGTCCATCATATACAAACAATCTCATCTGGTCTAAAAATGTAGAAAACGCTTTCAAATTAAACAAAACAGGCTTGAAATGAAAGAAAACTGACATTATCAGTATAGATTAATTACATATTTTATGTAAAATTTATAAATATATAAAGTTTGACCCAGATTCTCAGCTTCATTCTTTTCAAAAACAAACATTAGTTTCTATCCTGTTTATGCCAACCCAGGAAAATGCTTCCAACTTTTTCCAACCCGGCTAAGTTTGAATCCAGCTAGAGAGCCAAATAATTATCTCTCTGTTTTTGTGAAAGTGGACGGACGGCTGGATACGGACCAGGTTACAGAGGGAACATCTGGAGGACAACCCGCCGCTGGGCTCCAGCTGACCTACACTCTAACCAACATCCTTCGCCCATAAACCCGAGTCCAGTCACGTCTGCGTCCAGCCGCGAGTCAACAAGCGGCCTGGGGGCTTTTTTTTCTTTTTTGGTCTTATTTGGCCATGAACCGGCCTGAAGAACAGCAACCATAAAGTCTCAGCTCTCAAGAATGCGTGGCAGAACTCCCATGAGACTCCCGAGATCAGGGGGCTGATGTGTTTATGCGAGAGGGAGATTTAATTCTCCCAACGTGAAACATCAGATGACGTACCGAGATAAACGAGAGTCTGCTGTGTGAACGCCAGGGAGAAATGTGTTTCAGAGCAAGACGAGCATGTTTGGAGAACGGAGCGGAGTGAGGCAGAGAAAACATGGTGTGTGTGTAACAGCAGAGATGGTGTAATGCGAATTGTGTAAAGCAGAGCTACACACATTACGTAGCCTGTGGAGGAGCAAGTTTGGCTTCAGAACCTCAGAACTCATGAGGACCAGTCTGAGCTTGGTTGGGGTGAGGGGGCTGGGAGGTGGGAGCATTTTTGCAGAGTGAGGATATTTTGGCTGCACTCGCTTTGGACTGGGCTTTTAAAAAGGCCTGTTTAATGCCTGAGACAGTGAGAACTGGGCCTGGTGCTGGTTAAATCTGCAGCAGTTTTCATTTTGGGCCACTGTGTGTCAGTAAACATTGGGTCTCACTGGATGTTAAGTCGCCTCAAGGGGAATTCACACTCCTCCAAGTGAACTTTTCCTCAACTTCCATTGGGATTTTATGTTGATAGATCAGCGTAATTCTGGAGTGTAAAGAAAAGGATGAATGGTTTGCTAATTCTGTCGTAATTACGAATCTGAACACGTGTTTTACAGATGCATTAATATGAAATAATACCATAGAAACCAATTCCATTGTGATTGCAACTGCAGTTCTGTCTAACACACAGATAGCAGGTAACTATTACCTGTTTACCATCTCTTCAAAAATCACATGTGTTACACAAAGAATGTGGTTTGACTCATCTCTGCTTGACTCTATTCAATATAATTGACTACCAGTTCTTTGTGAGCGGCGACCGAAAAGTTACACAACATAATCTTTCTGCAACGCAAACACAACAAGCCCAAAATCGCCTGCATGTCGTTGTTAATGCCCTGACTGTTACCTGCCTAGGCAGTTCCATTCAATTCCCCACAGAGCTTCACCTGGAATTTCACCCATTTCTCCAGCAAGATTTCATCCAGAAGAAGTCTGTGAAGGATGAGGTAGATGTTTGAGAAAGTTCAAGGTTGTGGGTGTAACTTGACAAAATACGAAAATGTCCACAGGACATCCTAGCTAAAGTATTTATCTGCTTATATCTCTAACAGCTTTTCACATCCAGAGACTAACATTTTGTGTCAGATGTGTTTCACTGAAGCTGAATTGTAATCAAAGTGATAATCCTTGGACCTCTCAGCTAAACCCATCATTATCTTCTTGACTATCTCATCTCGGCTTGTTTTGGTGCAGCTAACCACAAATTAGCCTTCTAGCCCTTCCTGTGAAGCTGGTTCCTGTTCTGGTAAATAGAACATTAGTGATGTACGATGCAAAGATCAAAATAGATGTAGAGTCATTGTCCTGTTTCTGTCAACATAACTTAGTTTCATTGGTTTAAGAGTCAAACACTCCACTGATGACCAAAACAGTGTGTTGTCATGGCTACAGGCCTGCTAACAATGTAGCAAACACTTTGCACCATTGCTGACTAATTCATTTCTACACCTAGAGATTAGGGTTTGCAACATCTATGCTTTGCCATACTGTGGAAACAAATCCTGTAAAATATTATCCACAGCATCTGATTGGTCAAAACATGTTTTAGCTGAATATATTTAGTTCTCAGAATCAAAGGATTTAAAAAGCTTTCAAGCTGGAACATCTTAAACATTTCACCACTTTGTGTTTTGATAGATCAACTCCAGCCAGGCTGAAATATTTGTTCCTTCTTTTGCTCATGTGTTTCCTTTGTGTCCGATTTGTCTGTTATTTATCTCTATATTTATTTAAGTGACTCAGAACTAAGTGATGTTTTGGGTTGTGGTCTCTGAACTCAGCGACCACAACCCTTCAAGTTGTGGGCAGACAGCTGGGCAGAAACAGCTGCCGTTGCCTTCAACCTCATCTCTGTTGGTTCACACATAATGTCAGGAAAGGTCATTTTGGTCATCCTCCGCAGATAACAGTTCTCTGTCTCCTGATTTTTGTTGCAGACCCTCTTGTCATGTACTGTGCTATTGGGCTGCTTATAAAGTGATTCTAAGTGAGGAGACATTATGAGAGAAATAAAACACAAACCATAAACACACAGCTCAGTAACTGCGGAGTTAACCTGGTGTATGATCAACTCTATGATACATCTTTTAAAAACTCACTTAAACACATTTATTTCTCTGTGTAGAAATCTCTCTGGGAGCTAAACAAGTTCACTAGTTCATAGGAAATGTTCACTTGTTCATTCATTTGATTCACTCTGATCCTCTGAACTCCTGATGGGAACCAGCTTTCTGCTTCACAGGACACTTACTGGACCTGGACCACTGGTTTGACTGGTTCTGGTTTCTTTCTCAGGCTGACTGAAGTCCAGAAGATGGAAGATCTGGATCTAAAGAAGGACAGAGGAAAATTGTCAGGACCCATCAGTCCGTCTGTGAGGAGTGACTGGTCCAAAGATGACCCTCCATTCTTCAGTACCTCAGTACCTGGACCATCAGACAGAAAATAAGAAACCAGTTTCTATCTGGTTCATGTGAATCTATAGAGATAAAATATAGATGATATTAACTGGTTGATCTTCAGTGTTTGATCAAAAGTAACTTAAATTTCTTCCATATTAATTTAAAGTTAAACATGAAGGATGTTGGTCAATAAATCAGTTTGAATGAAAAATGATGAAAATGTTGCATGAAAACAAAAACCAGCAACAATGTGAGGAGCAACGACTCAGATTGTCTCTGAACTGGATGTTGCAGCAACTAGTTGACTCTTTACTCTGTAGTAACTTTTCCATCACTAGTCTCTCGTCTCACGTCACTAAACTGATTTTTACAAGATGAACCAGGTGAGTGTGTCAAAGTTTAAATTGATAAACTTCCAGAAAACTGTACAAGAGTCGAAACACTGAATTTCTTTAACTCAAGAATAAAACCATCACATTGGAGCGACTTTGATTATAAATGAAACAGTGACCAACATATTTGATGGTTATGATTTTGGTGACGGCTCATTAAATATAATGTCTGTTCAGTTGTTGAATGCTTGGTGTTTTCTTTGTAGCTTCCTGTCTTTATTATGCAAAGCACATTGAACTGGCTTGCTGCTGAAATGAACTGAACAAATAAACTTGAATGAAGGTTCAGTTTGACCCAACAGATCAGTCTGAATGTTTCACTCTGGAGCTTCAGACCTGCAGCAGTTTGTGTTCAGAGCTTCTTCTCTGGTTTTTATCTCAGTTTCTCACTCATCTGAATAACAACATGTTTGTGTTTGAGAGGTCAGAACCTCAGAGGGAAAGCAGAACCTCCAGGATCCAGCTGTCCCTTCATGAGGAGTGACCGGTCCAAACAACACAATCCACACTTCAGTACTGAACCTGGACCATCAGAACCAGAGTAAGAAACCAGTTTCTATCTGATTCATGTGACTCTGCAGAGCAGGACTGATTCTAGGCCTGGATACACAAGAAGATAGGCAGAAAAGTAAAGGAGGCTTTATTATGAGTCCATTTTCTGTTCCATGATAATTAATTAACATTGATGACTAGTGTTTGATTCATGGGAGAAACTTTGTCCAACTCCACAACAAAACTCAACTCTAAAACCTTGAAATTAAAAAGTTTCTTCATAAACCTTTTATTTTCTTGTTAAATCAAAGATTTAACAAACAACATAATATTTATCTACTTGGATTGTGATCATGCAGTTATGCATCTTAAGCTAATTTGAACCTAAATGAACATAAAAACACATTTCTTTCAAACAGTGATAACAGACAGACTAAAGCAGAAGGTTTTTAAACTCAAAGCTTCAAAAGTCTTTCTTACCTCCTGTTTTCTACTGTCTCTTTGCTTCAGTGGGACATCAGGCAGGATGAATGATCTTAAAGATTCACTGAATGTTGGCTCAGGTTGGTTACCCAGCATTGGCTCAGGTGATGCACAGGAGCTTTATTACAGGAGACAAACCTGATGGAGAATAAACACAAAACATGAGAAGGGAGAGGACAGGTCAGACATTTTCTGTTTCACTTGGAAAAGGCAGCAATTTTACTCAAAATAGGGATTTTGTTTGAAGTTGAAAAAGAGGTAAAGGATAAAGATGGAAGATATGTAATGATTGTAGGACGAATCAGAGAAGATATGACAATTTCAGTAATAAATGTATATAAGGAGAAGGACAGTTTCCTGAAACAAATAGTCAGAATAAGAACTGATGAAGGAAAAGGAATGATACTGATGGGGGGGAAACTTTATTACGGTTTAAAATATTATATTAGTTAGATTCCCTTCTGACAACAAAATCCAGAATGCTAAATAATATTACTAAAGAACTTAGTCTGATTGATGCTTGGAGAAATATCAACCCCACGAAGAGAATGGAACATAAAAATGTTCCATTCAGCTACAGATGAAGAACCTTCAGAAACACATAGACAGCTACCAAATTCACACTGTGATGCAGTAGCTCCAATATTGAGGGCCAGTAAATGATAAACAGCTGCTGATCTGCATGACATGAACTATCTGACTGTCTACCGTCCATCTACATGCATCCAGAGAGAAGAGGTGGCTAGAAGGTCTCGTTGTTGAACTGAGCTGCAGGCATTTGATGCAGATCAAGTTCAAAAAGGTTTTCTCAAGGTTTTTATACAGTTTTTCCTGTTTATTCCTAAACAACTAACTATCAAAGTGTCTTCTGAATCCTTCTGCTTAGGGCAGAACCTGGATTTCTACTGGAAGTTGGGTTTGTAAAGAGTAAACAGGATAGTGGAGAGAACAGATCCCTGGCTTGACCCAGTGCTGCATAGTATTGTGTCCCAGTTTGCTGTATTCATTGGTCTCTCTGCCCAGCTACAGTGACCCGTCCAGACCTTACAGTGTGTTGTCTCCATGCAGGGACACAAGCTGGAAAATGTCAACGAAAACTCAAGTTAAACTTGAAGAAGAAGTTCCAGAGTCTCTCTGAAGGCATCGCTGAACCTGGAAATCAAACCTTTCTGAACCAGATCTACACAGAGCTCCACATCACAGAGGGGTTAACTAGAGAG